>QYSG01013746.1:0-15436 GCA_003988875.1 Lachnum nothofagi
ATAATAAAATAAACTAATATTAAAAAATATAAAAAAATATATAATAATTATATTATTATTTTTTTATAAAATAATAAAAATTTTTATATTAATAATATATAAATAATTTATAGAAAATTATAAATATAATTATAAATATAAATATAAAAAAAAAAGTATTAAACTAATTATATACCAATATACAAAAAATTTTAAAAAAACATTAGCTAATAATAACTTAAATTAATTAATATTAAGAATTTTATATATATATTAATTAATATATAAATATTTAAATATAATTTTAAATATTATTAAAAAATAAAAACAATTAATTTAAAAAATTAATAATATTTTTATTAAATTGGATTTTTTATTAATTGATATTTTCTGTAATTAGTATTTTTTTATATTAAAAATAATTATATATAATTTTATAATTAATTAATAATATAATATAAAATTAAATATATTAGTTTTTTATATAATTATTAATTTGTTTTTTTTTTTTTTATATTTAGTTTAAAAATTAAAAATTAAATTTTTAAATATATATATAATTTATATTAAAATTTTAAATAAATTTTAATTTATTAATAGAAAAACTTAAAATAAATTTTTAAAAATATTTTATATTAATATAATATATAAAATAAAGTTTTAAAATTATTTTTTTTATAGTTAATAATTAATTAAACAAAAATAAAATTCCCATATAAAATTTTATATAAAGATTTTTAATTTATTTAATAAAATATTAATCATAATAGGAAATACTTTTAAATTTAATATTTAAACTTTTAATAATAATTTATAAATATAATAATTTTTATAATTTTTTAAATATAATTTTTTAAATATAATTTTTTAAATTTAAATTTAAAAACTTTATTTAAATAATATTTATTTTATTTTAAATATTTATATAATTTTAAAAATAAAAATAATATTTTAATTATAAAATTTATTAAATTTCTATAATAAAAATATTATAATTTAAATTTTTAAATTGAAATTTTTATTTTTAAAATAAATTAATTAAATTTAAATTTTTTAATAAAAAATTTATAATATATTTATTCTAAACTAAAAATTTAAAAAATTCTATTAATAAATAAAAATAATAAAAAACTGGGTTTTTTATATAAAAAAATGCCTATTATAAAAAAATACTAACTAATAAAAAATCTAATTTATAATTAAAAATTAAAAATAAATAATAAACTTAATTTTTAAAAAAATAATTAACCTTAATTATATAATTTTATATAATATATTAAATAAAATAAAATTTTATAAAAAATATTATTATTTTTTAAATATATTTAATACATATATTTTTTTTAGCAAATGCTTTTTTTTAATAATAGAAAATATATTTATTATAGGTTTTAAATTTTTAAATTTTATTTTTTTAAAATTTATATTTATTTATTAAAACCAAGTTTAATTTCTAGTTTAATGTTTTTATTTTTATATTTGGAAATTTTATTTTTGTTAAATTTAAAAAACTTATTTTTATTTTTAATATTTTCAAATAATACAATTGAAATTGGAAAAAATAGAAAAAATAATATTTAAAATAATAGTTTTAATATAAATATTAGATTTTATTAATATATAATTAAAAAATAAAAGTTTTATTTTAAAGTTTATTATTTAAAAATTTATATTTTAAAATATTTTTATATAAATAAAAAAACTTTGTATTTATAATATAATTTATTAGTTTTTTTTTAAAATATTTGCTAAAAAATTAAAAATTAATTATAATACTTTATAAATCAATAAAATATATAAATTTATTTTAATAATATTTTATAAATTAATATTATTTATATTTTAGCAAAATTTGCTTTTTTATTGTTCGCTAGAGTCAATAATAATTATTAATTTTTTATAAAATAATAATATTATTAAAAAAACTTTTAAAAATATATAAAACTATAATATTTAATTGAAAACTTTTTATATAAGTTTATTTATATTAAATAATTTAATAATTAGATTTTTTTTAAATATTATTAAATTAAATATTTAAAAATCGATTTTAGTAAAATATATAATTCTAATTAATAATTAATTAATTAAATTTTAAATTTTTTAAATTTTTATTTATATTTAAAAAAAATATTAATATAATATTTTAAAATATATTATTGTTTTTTTGGTATTTTAATAATTAAAGGATTTCTAGATATTCTATTATTTTTAAATCTTTATAATAGTAATTTAATAAAGTTTTAAATATTTTTTATAAATAATATTTTAAATAAATAATTATTTTTAAAAATTGCAAATTTTTTTTTATTAGTTAATTTTTTTTTTATTTAGTTTTTTTAAATTTATTATTAAATATTTTTTAAGTATTTTTTTATTTTTAATGGCTAGATTATAATTCTATTGAATACAAAGGCGTTTATATAGATCCGCTGGGGTTTATTTGGAAAACTATTTTAGGAATATTTTCTAAATTTAGTTATAATGTTTTTTATTTAAAGAATAATTATTTATAGTTTTTTTTGTAAATTAATAAGTTTTATAAAGTTTTATATTTCTAATAAAATAATTTTTATATAGCGGTTTTCTTTGTTTTAAATTATTTGGTTTATTAATCCAAAAATTCCTATAAGTAGTTTTTAATATTTTTATTGGATATTATTAATTTTTATAAAATCAAATAATTTTTTATTTATATTAATATTTTTTTTATATTTTTTTTAATTTTAATAATATTTTTATATTTTTTTTAAAATTATTTTTTTAGTTTTATATACTAAAGCCAATTGCGGTAAAAAAACTACTATATCAATAAAGTTTTTTAAGCAAAAACAAAAAAAATACAATTAATAAAAACTAAATAAAATAAAATAAATTATATTTACTTAATTAATTTGCCGTTAAAATAACTAATTTTTAGCTATTAAATAAATCTATAGTTAAGCTAATAATTTATATAGTAAATATATATATAAAAATTATTTAAAGAAAATTTAATATATTCAATAAAATAAAAATAATATTTTTATATATATAATTTAAAGTAATATATAATATTATATTAAAATATAATATATATTATATTAAATAGTTAATTTAAAATAAATTCCAAAAATATAATAAAATAAAAGTATTTTTTTTTTTGGTATATATTAATTAAATATAAATAGTTTTTGTGGTAATATACTATATTTATTATATTTATTTAATTTAAATATTTTTATTTTTTTTTATATTTTTTATTTATATTTGCAATTATAAATAAATATAGATATTCGGCTTTTTTTCGATTTTTTACCTTTATATTAAATAAATTTGGATTAATAGGGTTTTTAATAAATAATTTTAAATATAATAATATATAATATATAATATACAAATTTTTGTTTTTTCTTTGGTGCTATTAGAAATTGCTATTTTAACCCCAAATAAAAAAATATAAAAGGCCGGTATCGCCTTTTTTGCAGTAGAAACAAACGGGGCATTATTCCAACAAAAAATGCAATGGATTTTATAAATTAGTTTTATATTATAGTATATTTTTTCTATTATAATAATTAAAGAATTTCTAATAATAGTTTTTTATAATAATTTAATTAAAATAAATATATTATTATAATTTATTAAAATTGGAAACTTTTGTTTTATTTTAGCAGATTATAAACCGCCGTAAAGCTTTTGTTTATATATATTTAAATAATTATTTAATTATAAAAATATTATAACTAAATTTAAAAAAATTTAAATAAAATATAATAATAAGTTATTTAAAAGCTATTAATTATTAAATATAAAAATATATAAATATAATATATAAGCTATATATCTAAAGAAAAAAATCCTTTTTTAACGATTTTCGATTAAAAGGACCAAATATATTAATAATATTTTATTTTTTGGATATATATTCCGCCTAAAATATATTATTTTAAATTAAATACTTTAATATAAAAACTTATAATTAAAATCAATAAAAAAAATTTTTGTAATTTTGTATAAATAAATAAAATCAAAATATATTAATATTTAACTATAAATTATAATATTAGCCAAAACTAAATATAATTATATTTATATTTTTTTCCGCAATTACTTATTTAAATAATTATTTTATTAAAATATAAATAAAATAAAAAAACTAAAATCATTATATAACATTTAAAAATCGTTTTTTTAATTTATGCTATTATATTACAATTAATTATTATTAATAAACATTTGAATTTTATTGTTATTAAAAAAAACTATTTGCGGTTGCCGGCTATATTAAAGCATTAAAGAATATTCGGCATTATTATTATATTATTTTTAATTAAACAATATTTAAATAAAAGTTTTTTGGCTGGAAAAATTATTTTAGTAAAATATATATTTATAAAGTTTATACTTATAGTAATATAGGTAAAAAAAAGGTATACTTTGCAATAATAAAATAATTAAAATAATTAAAATATTTAAATATATTAATAAATAATAATAAATAAAAAAACTAATGATTTTTAAATATAACTTTGTATTTAAAATGGCTTTTAATGGAATTAATTATAGCGCCAAATTTCGGATATAATCTAAGCTATTTTTAATTGCGCCGAAAAAATTTACAATATATATTAAATATAAAAATATATTTTCTTCGCTATTATTATTATTTTTTAAATTATATTATAATATATTTTTAATTATTATAAATTTATAAAATATTGCTTTTAAATATAATCCAAATTAAAATATTTTTTTATTTGCTATATCAAATATTTATAAATAAATGCGGCTTGATTTTAAAGTCTAATATTATATTAATGATTTATATTTTGCCTATTATAAACAATATATTATAATTGCATAAAAAAAAAATATTAATATAAAAAATATATTTATTACTTAATATAGATTATTAATTAAATACTATAATTCGGTTTGGCCGTATTTGAATAATTAGCAGATATTTGTATATTTTCATAAAATGAATATACCTATTTGTTTAAAAAAATTTAATAAAAAAAAAAAAACGCCAATAATAAAAATGTTGGCAGTTAAGGATTTATATAATTTTTACATTAATATTTTTATATAATAAATAAAAAGCAATTGGAAAATCAAGAAAAATATAATAATAAATAATTTAAGTTTTATTAATATATGCTAATAGTCGATTTTAAGGATTTAAATAGGTTTTTATAAAATGAATAAAAATGCATAGAATAATATAAAATATAATAGAAAATACAAACTAAGCTTAAAAAAAAACAAAATGCTTTTATAAACATATAATATCCCTTTAAAAGATTTAAAAAACTAAATAAATAAATTTAATAAATATATAAATCCGATATGAATATACTTACCTATATAGTGGACCAAAGTATTATAGATTTTATGGCGAAAAAGCCCGCTTACTTTAATATATACGGTTTGCCGTCCGTTTTTAAGTACGCTAACTTTATAGAAAAGCACAATAGCGATATTAAATTATTTAAATATTTTTTATAGAAAAATAATTTAAAAAAAAATATAAATATAAAGGTAGCATTTTTGTATGGAAATTCTTTAAAAGCAACTATAGTATTTAGTTTATATTTAATATAATTAAAAAAATAAATGGCGGAAATAACCCTTAAATAAATATAAACAATTAAACAAATATTTAAATTATTTGTAAAATAAATTTAAAATAAAGTTATTTTAATATATTATTAAATATAATAAATTTTAGGTTTTATTTAAAATTTTAAATATTATAATAAACTTTTAATTAATATATTATATTTTAATATTAATAGGAAGCTTAAAGAAAATTATATATAAATATATATATATATTTATGATAATATACCAAAAAGGCCGATAGGCCAAATCGGCCAAACTGGTAAATATAGATTTCCAAATACTAATTAATAGAATAATAAATTACAATTTCTACAAATAGCTTTTATATATAATATTATTAAATTAATAAAAAAGTAAATTAAAGCAAATTATAATAAAAAAAATAGAAAATATTCGCTTATATAAAAAAAAATATTAAAAAATTTAAATAATAAAGAAATTTTTTTTAGATTTATAAAATAGAATATAGAAAAAAAATCGATTTAGTAGTTATTTTAAAAAAACTTTATATTATAATAATTTATATTGGATTATTAGAATTTTATTTAATTTATTTTTTATTATTAGTTATTATAGAAATTTGCATTATTTGATTTTTGGCCGCTTTTTTACAAATAATTTTATAATAATATTTTATATTATTACTAATGTAAATCTATACAGAAAAATAGCCTTTTGGCTTAACAAAAAAGAAACTAAAATTAAATTGTTTTATAGCCGAAATTTTGCAAAATATATATAATATATAAATGAATTATAAATATAACTACAAATAAATAATATATATTAAATAGAAATCAAATGCTATACCAAATATTGCTTTTTTAAGCTTTTATAAAAGAAAATTATATAATATATGCAAAAATATTATTTACTAGGGAAAAAGCAAAGAAAACAATCTAAGAAATTTAAATAGCTTTATAATAAATTTAATATTAGCTTTATTATATTAATATATTTATATAATATCTTTATTCGGCTTTGCTATAATAAAGTCAATAATTTCATATAGGCAAAAAGCCGTTTTATAAAAAATAATAAATATATTAGAAAAAAAGGAAATAGGATTTTCTAGGCTTTTTATATAAAGACTTAATTTAAAGTAAATTAGAATAAAAAAATTGTTTTTTTGCTAAATAAACTAAAACACATTTAATATAATTTATTAAAATAAAAATAATAAAATTTTATTTTCTAGAAATACAATGAAATTAAAGCCTTTAATGCAATAAAAACCAATTTCTATAGCATTAGATAGCTTTTGGAACTATATATTTTTAATTTAAAAACTTTAGTTATTTAACTAAAATCCATTAAAATCTTAGGTAAGTTTTGCAGGTTTTACTATACTTAAAGTAATAAATAAAATATTTATAATTTTATATAAATTTTATTATTTCTAAATATAGCTTTTATTTTAATTATATATTTATTATTTAAAACAGCAATTTAAGAATAATTATATTATATAAATAAACAATATTAAAAAAGTATAAAAAAAACAAAAAAAAATAGAATTAGGTTTTCAAAATACGTATAAAATTCACCTAAGGCTAAATTTAGTATAAAAAAAAATCTATTATTGCTTTTTTTCCCCCAAGTTTTTTAATATAATACCCTTAATTATACTATTAAATTAATTTTTGTTATTAGTTTTTTTTTCGCTATTTCTAATAGTAATTAAAAGTAAGTTATTAAATATAATTATTTTAGTTATTATTTAAATATTTTAGTTAATTGATATTTAAATAATTATATAAATAAATTACAAAATTTTTGCTTTTATTTTTTTATTATTTTTAATTTTTATAAAAGCTTTTATATGATTTTATATATTTAATTATTTTAAATAAATTTAAATTTTAACTAATATTTAATTGATTTATAGAAAATCCTATTTTAAACAATATTTATCGAATAATAATACTAAATATCCTATAGTAACCGACTTTGTATACTATAGCAAAAGCCAATTAAAAATTTGCGATTATTATTAATAAAAATATTATAACCAATAAAATTTATATTATATATATATTTAAAAATATAAGCAAAAGCAATAAATTTAATAAATTTAAATATATAAAATATTACTTTTTTGCTAAAAAACAAAATAACTAAGAAAATACCTAAAAATAAATATAAAAATAATATTTTAAAATTATTAAAATAATAATAAAATTTAAACGGATAAAATCCCGAAAAAAAGCCTTTAATATAAAACTGCAAAAAGCAAAGAAAAAAAAGGGCGATTTTAAGAATATGGAGGCCGAAGAAAAGCAAGACGAGAAGTGCAAAGTTTGCGAGAAAATAGAGTAAGAAAAGCAAGAAAACGCTGAATACACGCGAAAAATAAACAATGGATTTATTGTTATTTATAAAACAATATTAATATAAATTAAATATTGGCTTATTTTAAACAAAAAACCAAAAAAACTTAATGGAAAATAACGGCAGATAAAGTATGTATATTTTATTATTTTAGTACTATAAATATTTAAAATTTAATTTATATAATAAAAAAAATTTGCTTTAATTTATAATATTTATAAATAAAAGAATTCTGGAAAAGATGCCAAATACTTTATTTGCAAAAAATAATTCAAAAAATATATTATTAATAATAAAATAATTATTAAAATCAAAAAAATAAATTAATTATATTTCAGCAATTGTAATATTTTATTTTAATATTATTTTATAATAAAAATTGTATTAATTGTATTTTAGATATGAGTATATTTTTTTTATATAAAGGATTTGTTTAGATTTTGTATTAATATGTTTTATAATTTAAAATATACAAAATACTTTATTTTATTTTTTCTATATAACTACTAAGGCTTTTTAAACATTAAGTTTTTTATATATTTTATTATTAAAACTAAATTATAATATTTAAAACTTTTTTTATTTAATAAATCATTTTATGATATATAATAACTTTTGGAATTAATATTTTTTATTGGCATTTGGCAATTATTATTATTTGCTTTTGGCGGTTTAGCATTACCTTAAAATACATTGCAAAAAAATTAAAAAAAAAATTATTTAATATATAATAGATTTAATATAAAAATCCAAAAATTATATAATATATTTTATTTGTTTTTTTTTGTTTTTTTTAGTATTAAATAATATAAACATTAAGGTCTTTTGCAGTAAAACTTTTTTTATAATATTTTTTAACTATAGTAATAAATAGAATATTTCTAGCATTAAATATAAATAAAACCTAATTTCAGCTTTATTTCTAGGGTTTAATAAAACAAATTTAATAAATTTATTATATTATAATAATAATTAAATTTAGTTTTATATATTTTATTAATATAATTTCTATGTGTTTTATAATTTTAATTCTAGGGCCTAGCCTGTGCTTAACTATGTTTTTAATATAATTCTTTATGTATTCCTAATTGCAACTATATAAAAAACTAAATAACTTAATTTTATAGTTTTAATAGTTTGGATTTTTATATATAATAATTAATTATATTTAATTGTTTTTATTTATTTTTCAAAATCAAAAATATATTTCTTTTAAAAAGTTTAGTTATTATATATAATATTTTTAATAATTAAATAATTAAAAAACAATATTATATATATTTTAAAAATTAAAATATAATTTATATTATTTTGCTTTTTAAGTTTAATTTAGTAATTTATAAAGCAAAGATTTTAAACAAAATATAATTTAGGATTTATTATATAGAAGTTTTTAGTTAATTTGCTTTTTTTATAATTTATAAAATTATTAATATTTAAATTAATTAAATATAAATATATATTTTAAATTATAAATAAAAAACTTATATTATTTTATATTATACTAAAGCATTTAATATATCTACCAAAAGGGCAAAAAGTACTTTTAATATAAATCAAGTTATTTAATAGTTTTAACTATATGTGGCTAATTATTGAAAATCTAATATTTAATAATTAAAATAATTCCATTAAAAGTATATTAATTTAAAATTTAAATAAATATAGTATTATATATAAATTACTAATTTTCCACTAAAGCTTTAACTTTGTATATATTTGCAAAAAAGCAATTAATAAATGTTTATAAGAATTTCTAAATAATTTATTTATTTAAAAACAAATAAAATAAAAAACTATTAGCCTAACAAACTAAATTTAATAAAATAATTTAAAATAATTTTTAGTAAAATATTTATTTATAAATTTATTTAATATTATAATTAATACCTTTGGCAAAACAACTTTAAATTTATAATAAAAAAAATTTTATTTTAAAAAAAAAATTGGATATATTACTTATTACTTATTGCCTATTTTAATTCTTAGATTTGCATTATTTTTAAAGCTTTTAGACATTATTTAAAATATATTAATCCAAATAAATATTTTAATACTAAAATAAAAATAATAGGAAAAAAGCAAATATTATAATTTAAATTTTAAATTTTATATAAATCTTTTAATATAAAAAATAAAACTATAATTTAATTTCCTTTAATTGGATATTTATATATATTGAAATTTTAATTTTCTATTATAATAGCAGCTAAAATATAAGCGACAATAGCAACTTTTTTATGCTTATTTTTACGCTTAATTTAAGTATTATTTTTAGCTTTAAATTTTATAACTTTGGTTTATTGGTTCTTATATCATACAAACTTTTTTTATTAATATTTTGCGGTATTTTGCAATTTGCGTTTATAAAAATCTTTATTTAAAATATCGGAATGTCCCAAAGTAATTATAACTATACATTTAATCCGTTTTTCCAAATATATTGCCTATAGTTCCGAAAAATTTTTAATATTTTTTTTAAATTTTATTTTTATAATACTAATATTATAGTAATATTTAGCAAAAATAATATTGTAATTTACTTTAATTATTTTAATGTATTTTAAGCTATTGCTAATAATCGCAAAAGGAATATATAACATTGGATTATTTTAAATATTGGCTTTAAATGCTTAATATGGCATTTGCGCTATAGGAATACAAAAAAAAAGTATATTATTAAAAGTAAAAATATTAGGTATTTGGGGAATTATTATAAAAATAGATATAGTTTTTTCGCCAAAGGGGTTATTATTTTTAAATATAAAAGATTATTAGGTAGAAAATGGGGAAAATTATAAAAACCAAGAAGCTATTAGAGAGCATAATGGACTTATATTACTTTAAAAAAAAAAATTAATGTTAGAATAATAATCAATTGGAATTAAAGCTGGCATAGTATTTAAAACTAGCGTTAAATATTCTTTACTATAAATCAAAATCGATAATATAAATAAATTAAGTTTATTATTTTTAATAATTGCTATAAAATAAAAAATAATATTAATATTTTAATATTTTTTAAAAATTATTTTATAATTTTATTAACAATATTAAAAAATTATTTAAAAAATATTATATATTTGCAAATTTTAAAAACTAATATAATTTTTATTTTTTAGATTTTATATTTAATAGTTTTAATTTATTTTTTAGAAATATTAAAAATAAATATTTAATTGCCTATTATAATTTTAAAAAGTATATTAAACTAAAATTAGTAATATAATAATAATATAAATATAATTAAAATATTATTTACCAAATAAATCAAAAAAACTATTATATAATATTTATATTATATTAGACTAAGGCAAACTTTAACTTTTTATTCTTTAGCCTTACTTTTAATTTTATATATTCCCAAGTTTAATTTATATTAATATTTTAGTTTTTTTATTTTTAAAAATTTTTAATTAATTAAATTAAAATTTAAAATATTAGTAAAATAAAAAGTTTTTTATATTTATTTTTATATATTTTATATACTTTTAATAATATATAGCCATAGAAACCTTTTTGCTTTTTAAACTATTATAACTATTAATTATTAATTTTTAAAATATTAGAATAAATCTTTTTTTATATAATTATTATTAAAAATAAAATATATATTAATATAATTTAAAATCTGCTATATTTATAGTTTTATAGAAAAATCATAAATTTTCGGCAAATTTATTTTTAATAATTTTATATAGGCCACAAAATCTAATAATTTTATTTCTAATATAAATAATATAAAATATATATTAAAAACAAATATTTAAATATTAGTTATATTTGAAAATACTATTCTTAATTCGCAGAGTAATATAGCCAATATAATTGATTTTTAAGCTAATACAAATAATTCCTATAATAATCCCCCGCTAATCACTAATTATTGTTTTTTTTTATTTTCTTTAATATTAATAAATAATATACCTAAGCAAAGCAAAAAGCCGCGAAGACATTTAAAAGGCTTAATAAAAAATAGTAATTTTACTATTATTTTAGCTAAGGCAATAAAATCTATAATTAAAAAAAAAACTAAAAACATAAAATTAAAATAATTTCCAAAGATTTATTCTAAAATTATATTAAATAAAGATTATAATAAAAGAAAAAAAAAAAAATCAATTAAAATTATTAAAATTAAAAGCATTATTATTTGCGAAATTCCAAAATCCGATCGTTTTTAATTATATAATTTACCAATTAATAATATTAATTTTAAAAAGAACTTTGCCCCCGATATAAAGCAAATCCGGCTATATTAGCGCTTTATTAAAATTAAACTAAAAAAAAAAATTAAAAAAACTAAATTAAATAAATTTATTAAAAAGCAAAATAAATCTATTAAATTGTTAAATTCTAAATTAAATATTTTTAAAAATAAAAATAATAATATTTATATAAAAGCCGGTATAAAAAAAAAATAACTAGCTATTTTGCCTAAAAAAAAAAATTCAAAAAAAAGCAGTAAATAAAATATTATTAAAATATTATTTTTTTTATTATAAATTTTTTTATTTTAAAATATTATATAAATAATTTATATTTATTTACAAAAAAAAAAAATGGAAAATTAAACATTTAAATATAAACTTATATTTAAATAATAAAAGTAAAACTATAAATATTAATTTTAAAGCCAAAGCTAAGAAAAAGGCGGAAAAAGCTACAGTAATTAATAAAATTATATAAATTATAATAACCAATGAAAATTTTGCAAATAAAATCCAAAACCAAAAAATCAAAATTATTCAAAAACTAACGGCCGATTTAAAATTTTTTGATTATAATTTGCAATTAACTACTATTAATAAAAAAATATATTATTAAAATTAGCTTTAGATTAATCTAAAATAAAACTTTCGTTATAAATACTTAATTTATTCGCTGTTAAATCCCAGTAAAGCTTTTAACTTCGGCCTTAAAAAAAATTGCATAATTTCAGATATTAATATTTTTAATATTATATAATATAAAAATAAAGCTTTTTTATTCAACTAAAATACTAAATGTAAAATATTATAGTTTTTATAGGTTATAAAATAAAAGAATTAGATTGGCTTAGGCTAGGCTTGTTAATAAAAGCTTTTTAACGATTTTGGTTTTACTACAAATAGCCTATTTCCAGCCGTTAAACATTAACTTATAAAAAAACTAATAATTTATATTTTTAATTTAGCGAAATATACTAAGGAAAAAAGCCGGATATTTAGTATAAATATAACTATTAAATGCGATAGAAAAACCAATATATTACAATATATTATTAAATTTATTGATTTTATAAATGATTCGCCAAAAAACAAAACCTATAGATATTGTATTTAAATTATTTAGTTTTATAATAAATATTAGTTTTAAAAGTAATTATTTGATTTAAATAAAGCTATAAAATCCTTTTTGGAATAATTAATAAAAATAAAATATAAAAAATAAAAAACAATTATAAAATCTATTAAAAATAATAATAAAATCTTTTTTAAAGTTTATTTAATTATTTATTTGATTTATTTATAATTGTTTTTTTATTATAAAACTTTGTATATCCTTTAAAATACTAGATTAATACTATTAACTTAAAGCTTATTACTAAATAAACAAAGCTTTAGTTTAATTTTTTTGGTTTTTTAGATATAAAAACCAAAATAGTATTATTTAATAGTATTATTAATTTTAGGTTAAAAAAAGCTAAATCGATAAATAGGATATCTTCAAATGTTTTTATATATATTAAAAATAATTTTTTTGGATTAATAACTATTATCAAAAATCCTAAGCCTAGGCCAATAGCAAATGTAAATAAAAACTTAAATAATTTTAATAGTTTTTATATTAATTTTATTTTTTATTTTTTATAAAATAATTATAATAAATTTTATATTTTTAAATATAATATATTTTTATTTTATTTTTATAAATTAATATTATATTTTTATAAATAACCTCCGTTTAGTTGCCAAAAATACTTTGTTTTAAAATACTATCTTAGCTTTTAATAATATTATATTTAATATTAATATTATTTTTAAAAAAAATAATATTATTTTTTAAATATTTGCAAATATTACCCTAAAGAACAATAAGGGATTTCATAAAAAAAAAAAAATATAAATACGCTATATAATCTAAATTCCAATAAAAAAAATACTATTTTTTTGAAATTATTTTATTAAATATAATAAAATAATATTAATTTATAATTATAATTATATAATTTATATTTTTTTTTGGTTTTTTTTCTATAGCTAAAGTTTTAGAATTTTGGGCTTTATTTAGTATTTATATATTGCCTTATTATAAAACCAAAATAATAACTTTTTAATTTTTATAATTTAATATAATAAAAAATTAGTTTATATTGCCTCCCAAAAAACTTAATAACTATTAATAATAATTTTTAAAAATTATATATTATTAAATTATTATAAAATTTTTTTAATATTTATTTATTATTTAAATATACAAATAAATAGTATAGTTTATATATAAACTTAAAATATTTAATAAAATTTAAATATATAATTTTTATTAATTTTTTATTTTTTATAATTTTGATTTTATTTAGTTTTTTTTTAAATTCTGTTGTTCCCAAAATAAAATAATAAAATTTGCTTTTAATTTTTAAAAACTTAAGTAAAAACTAGGAAAAATACAAAGAAAAAAAGATTTTATTATTAATAATTATAGATTAAATATATATATAAATATATAATAAAGCAAAATATAAAACAAAAAAAAAATTTTTAATTTTAATTTATATAAAATAAATAAATTTCAAAGTTTATTTGGAAAAATAATTTATTTTATTAATTATTGCTAATTTTTATATTTTTAATATTTAATATTATTTTTTTAATATATTTTTAATATAATATTTTAAAATAATTATAATTTTATATTTTTATTTATTTTTAAATTTTATTGTAAATTTTATTTTTATATAGTTTTGCCAAAAGTCTTTAATATTATTAATAAAAATTAAATAAAAAAAATAAAATTAAATATTTAATTTAAAATAAATAATATTTATAATAAACTAATATTTGGCCAAATATAAAAATAAACCTATATATTTTATTTATTGGTTTTTTTCTTTTTTTAATTTAATGCAATATTTTAATAAAGTTATATAATATAAAATTAATATTATATATAATTTTAAAATTTGTAATAATAAAATTACTTTTTTTTAAATAAATAAAAAAGTTTTTATAATATAATAAAATTTTTGTAAATTTTTTATTATATATAATAATATAGTTATTATTTTTTCTAAAAATAATTATTTAATAAATTTTTGAGAAATTTAGGATTTCTTTTATAAAACTAAAAAATTTTTAAATTTTTAATTATTAAATTTTTTATTGGATTTTATTTTAATTTAATATTTTAATTTTTAAAAATTTTTCTTTATTATATTTTGAATATTAAAATATAAATTTTATAAAAAATATAAGTTTATTTTAATAATTTATATAAATTAATAATAATATTAAATAGAAATTTTAAATTTATTTAAGAT
>QYSG01013757.1:0-15374 GCA_003988875.1 Lachnum nothofagi
TGCGGTAAGGGCTTCTTGACAACGGACGGGCCAGAGTGGGAGCGCTCGAGACAGTTGTTTAGCAGCAGCTTCTCGCGGGCAAATATCAAGGACCATACGACATATGAGTACTATGTACAATTGATGTTGAAGCAGATCCCTAGTGACGGGTCTGCTATAGATTTGCAGCAATTGATTTTCAATCTCTATATGGATACTGCGACGCTCTTTTTGTTCGGTGAATCGTTCGAGTCGCTGGCGCGAGGGTTAACCGGCGATGCACAAGAGTTCGTAGACTCATTTGGCTACTCTCTTGGAGGTGGGGGACTACGTATGGCATTGGGTCCCCTGAAATTCTTGCACCGCGATCAGAAATGGCACGAGTCAAACGCGCAGAATCACGCATTTATCGAGAAATATGTGGATAGTGCTCTGGAACGCAAGGCCGGTGGGCGACTCGGAATAAGCAATAGTTCGAAGCGACCGGTGCTACTCGACCTCATGGCAGAGCAGATGGATGATCGGGTCCAGTTACGCAATGAGGCTACACAAGCCTTTATTGCAGCCCATGAAACTACAGCATGTCTGATCAGCAACGTTGTATTTCTGCTGGCCCGGCATCCAGATGTCCAAGCCAGAGTACGTGACGAGGCTAGGTCAATCAGGGACACCCCATTGGACTTTGATGTTGCTATGAAAATGAAGTATTTGCAAAATGTGATCAGCGAAGGTAAGTTTGCTCGCTTCCTGGGATCTTATTACAAGCGGCGGGCACTCCAATACTGACCAAACTACAGCGCTCCGCCTCTACCCAGTGTTCCCCTACCATATCCGCCAAGCCTTCTCCGACTGCATACTTCCAACTGGAGGCGGCAGCGACGGCAAATCTCCTATATACGTCCAAGCGGGAACGCTCTTCGATGCAAACTTTGCGGTATTGCATAGGAGCCCCGAGATCTGGGGTTCAGATGCCGACCAATTCAGGCCTGATCGTTGGGACATCTTCAAGTCTAAGGCATGGGAGTATGCCCCATTTGGCGGAGGTCCAAGATCCTGCGTAGGCAAGCAAAAGGCGCTCATGGAAACCTCCTACCTGATAGCGAGACTGTTGAGAGAGTTCAAGAGCATAGAATCATGCGACGAGAGGGAATGGGTAGGGCAGGTGCAGATCACAGCGAAGAACCTTAATGGCTGCAAAGTCGCATTGACGCCGGCAGATAAGTGAGTAAGTACTCTCTATCACCAGCCTGAGGGGTCGTCGGAGTTCGGTGCTAAAGAATTCATCTACTTAATTACACAAAACACGTGTAATCTAATAGTGCTTACCTACTTCCTACCTCGATACCTCAATTGCCCAGATAAACATTATAGCGTTACTTTAAAACTTATAATACTAAAAGAAGTTTAATCACCAGTATGTATCCAAATATAAAAGTCTCAAAAAGAAACTATTATTACCAGTCGCATTTTATAATGGGCGTAATTTATGTCAACAACAATATGTTTTATTGTAACGCTCTGAAATATGTCTTACTAGAGTGGTGGTATGGAGGCGATACCACGCTAGTGGATTTGTTCGGCAACTTTACTATAGGCACCAACCCACCGAAATGTATCTTGCTAGGGTGGTAGCGTGGAAGGGATCACACCCCCCAACACCCCCCAACACCCCCTACGGAGGTGCAGGCCAAAAGTTTTGTACGACTTCGTATATGCAACCCTGTCGGAATTGTTGGCCTTTAGCAAGGAATGGTTGGTTGGTTGGTTGGTTGGAATAGCACGCAAAATCCCTGCTGACACACCTATTGGCCTGTACCTCCGTAGATCGAGAATCTCGCGGCCACACTTTCCTTCGCAAGTGTCTCTCCACTGGCTCTCTATTCCACATTTCAGCCACGCTTACTCTCATGTTTTCGCTATAATCGCACAATGACATCTTGTCACTCCCAACTTTGCTTAAAACATGTCGACTCAATCAAGCCAAAACCCCGGCGGTGCTAGTGGTAGTGGAGCGCCACCTGCGGTGCTAGTCTTTGGGCTACCAACTGATGATAGACGTGAGCCGGTGCGAATTGCCATGGGTATCTGTTTTACGGCGGCGGTCATTGCTGTCTTGTTGAGAGGGGTAACCAAGACTGTGTTGACCAAGGCGAAACTATGGTGGGACGACTGGCTCGTTCTATTCGCGCTGGTAGGAGACCCATATGAGAGGCTCGTCAATTTCAAAATGAGACTCGAGAGCTGACGAAATGTGCTCTAGGTGTGGAGTCTAGGACTCTTCATTTGCACTGTTCTCTGCAAGCTCTGCCGCTCTTGTAACAACAGTGCTTTATGAACTGGGGTGGCTGACGACGCTTTCAACAGTGATGAACTACGGCCTAGGTCGTCATGTAGACCTCCGAAATCCCGCAGCAATTACGAAATTCCTCAAGACCTACCTGCTGCGTGCTTCTATGCCACGTCCGTCTCGTTCACCAAGCTCTCCATTCTCGTGTTCTACTAGCGAATCTTCAAGACGATGAAGCAAATCCGCCTGCCGATCTACATTTTGGGAAGCATCGTAATAGCCTGGAACATTGCCATTGTAAGCATATACACCAACTATCGAACCAAATCGTACGCGCTAACATCCACCAGGTACTCGTCGTGATATTCTAATGCACACTCGTAAACTTCTGGTGGAACCGCACGATTATCGGCCGACATTGCGTCGATAACACAAAGTTCCTACTCGGCAACTCGGTCCCAAACATCGTGACAGACTTCGCGATCCTCCTGCTGCCCATCCCCTTCATCTGGAGCCTGCAGCAGTCCAGTGGCCGGAAACTTGCGCTGAGCGGGATCTTCCTGCTAGGCGGCTTCGTGTGCGTGGTGAACATCATCCGACTCGCGATCCAACTGCAAACAGACTTCACCTCTCCCGATTTATCGTGGACTATTACGAGCTTCGTAATGTGAACGAACGTGGAGACGAATCTTGCGGTTGTGTCAGGTAACTTCTCCGGCCCGAAGAGCCCCTTTCTTACCTGCCTCTCCGAATACCATACCACGCGTGACACTCTACTCACATCCATCTAGCCTATCTCCCATCCCTCCGTCCAGTGCTCAATATCTTCACAAGCCGTGCCAGGACCGCCGTTACCTCAAGAAATGAGTAAAATAAAAAAGGAAATCTACCCTAAATATATCGAATATCACAGTGAACACATCGTTTCTTACTATAACGATCCAATTGAGTTTTGATGTGGGATAGGGGCTATGCATTTAATAGCCCGACGAGCTAGCTGCGCAGATATTATTCTTTTGATAACCCGGCTTGGATTTTGGGCTGGGACTTAGTTTTATGGATTTTAAAACTGAGGTGTAGTGTAACCAGGCTCGGCTTAACAAAAACTACTTAGGTCCAAAAGCAGAAATAGAAAATACTCATATCGAGATTCCGATATTGAACTGGCTGTCCCAGACCTCGGGAAGTTCTATGACCCCTATTTTTAGGTCCAGTAGCTTCCTAGAGACGACACCATAGTCTTACACTTACTCAAATTTGCCATCCTTGAATAAAAGCAAATTGGCGTATCTCAATAATGAAAGTTATGAAATACCAAAACCAAGTCACTTTCAATCTGTTGTTGTAATTCACATTGCGACCGATCTTGTTCAATCTTTTTTACCTAAGGCTCGCACCACTAGCTGTCTACCAGAGCTCAATCTGCGATTTCCAAAGAACAACCAACATGCCTGGAACAGTTCTTCTAGACTCTGAGGATCCCACAGTAGTCACTCTAGCAGCCGTTGTACATCCACCTCAACCGCCAAACAACTTGCGTCTTGTGCAAGTGCGAGCGAGCATGCCAACAACCAATCTGTCCCCCAGCCGCCCTCCACCTACTCCTCACGTCGCTCGCCATCTTACCAGTCATTCTCAAGCAGGAGCTTCTTCAGCTGTCCCCTCATTCCCTGCCCCTCACCCAGTTCCCCAAGTTGTGCTTCCCACCGTCCAAGGTCCAGCTGTCCATGGTCCAACCGCTCAAATCCCCGCTCACAGGCCGAATATTCATCATCCATCTGTCAACTTACCAGCTCAGATGACTATCCGATCTCCAGAGAATGAAGACCCGACCGAACTTGCACGTCTAGGTGTTAGTGTTCCGCCTCATATGCAGTCACAATTTGCAAGTGTCGCTTCCGCCAATCCTGCCATCAATCGTCCTGCGCTTCCATCATATACGGCGAATGATCGAGTTGGATACCAAGACCGTCTTCTCAAGTGGTACGCGCAGGAGTTCAAAAGGGAGAGGGAGAGGAACAAAGAGCTCAGCGACCACATCGCTCTACAGGACAATACGGCCAAGTTCAGGGAGAAACGTATGAAAGAGTTGGAAGGGGAGAATGAGAAGCTCTTGAAGAAGGAAGAGGAGAAAGACAAGCTTGTGCAATTTCTTCATGCGGAGAACCTTAAAGCCGAGGGCGCGTGCTCACGGAAGGACAAGGAACTGGAGCAAGCCAATCTGAGATCGACCGAGGTGGCACAGACGAAGGATAGAGTGATTATGGAACAGGCTGTCAAGATTCGATCCATTGATCGTCTAGAACAGCAGCTTCAGATGGCAGAAGAACAGAAGACGCAGCTTCGACAGTTGATCGAGACGTGCTCTTTCAACTAAGAAGCAGCCTCGCAGAGGCAAAGTGCCATGATGGTAACTAACGAAAACCTTTTGGCAGCTGAGAGAGAGCGATTTGGCGAAATTATGAAGCTGCAAAACGCGAACAGAGAGCTTCTTGGTGCGAACCAGAAGTTTTCTCAGGATATGGCAGAAGCCGAAGTCACCATCAAGAAACTTCTCGAAACGAACAAAGCTGATGCGGGCAAATACACCAAGCTCGAAGGGCTCAATAAGACTTTTACCAACGACAAAATCAGACTTGCGGGTAAAGTCAGGCAACTTTCCGACGCGAATACGACTCTCATCGAAGAGAAGACCAAACTTGCGAACAAGAACCATATGCTTGCCGGCGCAAACGAGAGACTCTTAGACGAGAAGCGGAAACTTGTGGTGGATTGCGCCGACTCTAAGACCGCGCTCTTAGATTCTGCAACGCGTGAAAAAGAGTTGGTGGCTGAGAATAAGAAGTTCGGGGCTAAGATCAAGCAAGCTGACGCTGAGAGGCGTACCAATACTGTCTTCAGCGTCTGCAGACACCTTGCCATTTTTGGGATCTACTGTGCTATGCTGTTGCTTCTGAAAAGGTTTGTCCCCCAATAGATCTTAATTTGGTTGCAATCTCACTAACGGAAGTCAGAACCGGTACTGTGCAAGTTGAGACTAGCTCACGTGTTGATGGGTAATATGGTTCAGCGGAACTATGACAGCGCTATCAAACCGGGCTTTGTTGATGGCTTGGTCAATGCCACCCTCTACTTTTGGTTCATGAAAAGAGTGAGTGGATTAATGTTGAGAGTAGATGACTTGGTACGGAATTACCTATAAGAAAACTCAAGAAGGGGGGACGTAATAATCTTGGTGGCTGTTTTGACGCCACAACAAAGTTCCCAGGCGCTTTCCTACCAAATAAAATACCATCAGCTCCGCAACTTCAGAGAGAAGGGCCGACTGCATGTTTGTACTTCTCAATAAATATTATTTTCAAGCAACCCCCCGCCTCCACTGTGATACATCAACGTGACTATGTGTTCTACGTAATGGGAAGTGGAAATTAGAGGTGCGACATCGTCCATGCTAGTTTACTTGCAATTTCGTCTGCGACTTGTAAAGTAACATTGATCTCATATATTTCTCAAAATTAAATGAAGACCTTTGAAAACTCTTGGTCACGAAATAGGACGAGCCTGAGAATAATCTGTGGGACCGAAGGTGCCAGAGGTTTCCATGTTAGTTATGTCTTAACTGAGAGTCACCACATGAAAAACGATGCCTGATGAATGCAAAGTAGAGACAGAATGGTCGCATTGGCGGAACTGTCTTGAATGCTAATCTATTTTACCTGGAGAGCCTCGAGTGCAGCCTTGTTGCCCATATCCCTCGCGATGTCTGCAGCTGTCTTTCCTCCATCATCCCTCAAACTTGGATCCACCCCTTCCCCAGGCAGATACTTCATCCGAAATGCTGTCTTACGGGAGGCATGCTTCGCAACGACGTGAAGCAATGTCTGGCCTTTGGTGTCTTGCTCTGTCCACTTCACTCCTGCTTTGTCGAACATACCGAGAACCTCACTATCGGCCTGTTGGATGGTGGGTAGCGAATCAACAGGATGGCTGAGATTTGCACCCCGTAATGCCTTATCCATCGAGCCATCATCATCCATGAGAATTTCCAGCGCTGTCTGACCTTGACTGTTGCGGGCATTCACGTCCACTCCAGAGTCCAAGAAGCGCCGACAAAGATCTCTGGCCTTCCTCGCAATTGCTCGGAAAGGCCGTTGTCAGCAAGGTAATGAAGAGCCGTATTTCCACGGCTATCTTGAACGGCAGCAATGGCCCCTGCGTCGAGGAGATCGTGGACAATAGGCTCAAGAGGTGAGTCCTTGATCCATCCAACAACCAATAAGTTACCACACATACGCTGTAACGCTGTGTGAAGTTGGTATGTGCCATGTCGATCTTGCTGATCGACGTGGTAACGATTGCCCACCTTCTAATCATATGGGAGATGGCAACTCTTGTTGGACATTGGGCTACGACTATGGTATCCCTATGCCGCATGATTATAGCGTAGACGATGTCGCCAATCCGAAGGATCTCGTCCAAAAAGCCCTCAAGAACTCCGATAATCTCTTACAGCAGCTCAATAGCACTCTAGCGGATTTGCAGCTTGACGCCTATTACGGTGATGAGCTGGAGCTGGTAGATTCAATCTCAATTCCTGTCCTTATGATCATCAACGCTATCGAGGACATGTCACAGGTTGAGGAAGTCGCAGATCAGATTGATGAAGAGAAAAATAAATCACTGATTCTTGCTTTCATTGGCGCTATACTCTTCATTATACCCATTGCTGGTGCGCTGAGTAGTGCTGCCGGGCTTGCAGGTCTTGGCGCTATTCTCAGTACCCTCGGCGCAATTGGCGATGTTGCACTCGGTGTGTCTCAAATCATTCAGGATCCGCAAAACCCTCTTCTTGGAATATTGAGCATTGTAGTGGCACCACTCGCCCTCGGCGATCTTCTCAAAATCTCCTAGGCGGCAAACATCCGC
This sequence comes from Lachnum nothofagi, assembly GCA_003988875.1. Classification (NCBI taxonomy): domain Eukaryota; kingdom Fungi; phylum Ascomycota; class Leotiomycetes; order Helotiales; family Lachnaceae; genus Lachnum; species Lachnum nothofagi. The sequence continues at coordinate 7,193 of QYSG01013757.1, forward strand.
CGCGGTATGACGGATGAGGACATCGCGAAGTTAGGAGGGAAGATTGCTGGCAGAATGGATATTGTAAAAAAGGTCGTTGGCACTTGCCACAAAGCTTTTTGGTTAGATTCTGAAGATCTGTAAAGCTGTGAAGCAACTCATATATGGCCGTCTAATTGGTTGTCCAGGAATCCTGCTGGCTAATAATAGAAAATCACTTCTTTGACAAAATATATCACATTCGACTTGCACTGTCCTAGTAGGCATAAAAACATTTTACACTTGAATGATAGCTATCCCTAGATTGTTATTCTTCTGATACCGCTTGGCGTACCGGGGCGTGACCTTAGATCATCTGATACGGACCATGTGAATAGAGCGCCCATCACTGGGTAAACAAACACTCACCACGGTTTCATTGTATTTACTAACTGACTTATATCTCATCGCGTCGCAAAGACACTCCCCAAGGCCTATCTATCTCCAAAAAGGTCTTCACTTGATCAGGCTCACAAGCTACGGGGTCAGGCTGACGCGATGTCCCTCAACACTCCATCTCGAAACGCGACGGAGGGCGTAAGCGCTATCACCCCCGATACGCTCCTTCGTTTCTCAAAGCTAGATATTGGATCTGATTCTGATTCTTCGTGAGATTTGACGATATCCATTCTTGGCTCTCCACAGCTAATAAATCGTAGTCCTTTGCGCACACAGGCGGCTGATGCGCGCCCTCGTTCAAAGTCTGCCACACGAACTAAGACTAAGCTATCAGAAATGTCCGCAGCTACGACTGAAACCGCGAACTCAGTGGATACTGCGATCTTGGCCAGTGGCCATCCTGGGTGAGCAATGACTTGCTATATAAGTGAGCTAGTACTCATGAGAAACAGTCTTCAAAGTCGCTACAGATTCAATACTATCGATTTTACGACCGTCCCACAAGCTGAAGCCGCTGAAGCCTCCGTTCCCGCATCCTACCGTAACCCCATCTCAACTACTTCGAAGGATACTACGATATCATCGTTCTTCTCGAGACGCTCCCCTTTCTTGATTCCTTGCGAGGTATGCAAGATTCAGGATGGCTTCTGCCAGAAGTGTGAGATCGAGAACAAGCAGTTTATTATCGAAGAAGATGAAGTAGTGGTTTTCCGAGGAACTGTGGGCGATCCTGTTTTACACAAGCTTTCCGTCGAACAGCTCAAGTTGGAGCTCTATGACGCCATTGAGAGCAAGAAATTCCTACTGCAAGGGTTAAAAAATGCACAGGAGCAGAGGGACAACTTGAGCATGGAGAGGGATCTGCTTCGCGCGTCAGAATTGTCTCACCGGGAGCAGCACCATAAAGACCGGGGACAGACAGCTTCTCTGCATAAGGAGATAGATGCGCTCTCCCAGAAAAACATGGATTTACTGTCGGAAAAACATCAAATCCAGGAGGAGCTGAAAGAAACAAACGAGACTTTGATTGCAGCGAATGATGATAAACAGAGACTCCATAGACTTGTCGGGAGCTTCAGGGAACGGGTCACAGATCTCGAGAATGAAAAGAGGTCCATGCAAGAGCAGATGCATCAGAATTCTATCGAGGGAGCCAAAGCAAAGAGGAAGCTGGTACGGGTCACCGAAGCCCATGATGAACTTATCAATAAGTATCGACAGTCAGAGGAGTACCTAAAGGAAAGACACGAGAAACTCAAGACCCTTGACACAGCCCTTCTCTATGCATCCCAGAAAACAAGGTTGGGACGTCGGGAGTCCGAGGCATCTTGTCCATATGCATACTATATTGTCGACTCAGTGAACGCCATTGAAACTTTGAGAGCTGAGAATGCCGATATGAAGGCGAAATTGAAGGTTTTGGGTGGCAGGCATGAAGCTATCTCTATTGAGCAGCTCGAAAAGCAACTTCGGCTGGATACAGAGGCGGAGAAGATGAGATTTGCTGGCAAGGAGATGGAGCACAACAGAGTCCTCAATGAAATAGCAATGAGGGATGGAAAGCGTTCTACGGCACCTGATGGAGGGGTTGATGGGTATCTCGTGGATGAGGAAGAAGGAGCGAGCGAGACAATCTCTAGAGCGATGAAAGCAAAGGAGGGCGAAGAAGAACCTGCATCATCGAGCTCTACTAAGCCTTAGGTCACTATGCTCTATCATTTCGAAAGAACTCTGCGTATACCGCCGTCTAATTCTCTGTGGCGTATCATCAGGAGAGGCGCGCAGGGAGGCGAGACCTGGTCGAATGTCGAGTCTTATCGTCTGATGGGAAAGATGGTTACTTATACAATTATACCATCACAATTGTATTTCCGGCTCGGACCGTCACTTCGCTGGTAATCGGGCTTTCAGGGAATTCCCTCCCTATGATTGCATCGTTTCAGTTCAACATCACCTGTCTTCTAGTCCATCGCTTGATACTGTCATTGCAGCACATGACCCTATCGATGCTTTATGCCTTCAGTATTCTCTTGGAATCGGGATCATGGTGTTGCTAATCTGGACTATGAACTAATTCTCGGCTTGACATGGATAAATCTAAACTTGAAGACTGCAAATCGCACGTTGTCGAGATCATATCTGTGCCCTGCTATAATGTTCCATAGAATGATGCTGTCTATTTCAAGGGCCTACTAAATTTTCTTAGCGAATGAATGTCTTCGGAAGTCGCGTGTTTGGAATTCACATAAACGTTTTATTTTGATAATGCTCATCCAGCATCTGACCCACATTCTCAATTGTCCAGAAACTTCCACGTCCCTCGAGAATTATCGAAAATGCCGCCAGCAATCCCTCAAGATTCTGAAGATCCTACTGCCGTGTCTCTGATGGGACTGGCCCGTCCAATACAACCTCAACATTCGAGGCGTCCCGCACAGGCAACGGCCAACATGCCATCCATCAACGACTCAGGCGCTCCTCCCTCACAAAGCCAAGATCCAGCAGAAGTATCGCGCCTAGGCATCAGCATTCCTCCTCAAATACAGCCCCAGTTCCTGAGAGCTTCCTCTACGAACCCTCCCGCCCCCAATGCCACCTTGCCATCCTATTCAACCGAAGATCGCGTCGCTTACCAAGACCAGCTCGTCGTATTCTACGAGAAGCGGTTCAAAGAAGAGCTAGAGAGCAAAAATCAGCAAATCGAGAGGAATAAGGAGCTAAAGGCGCATATCACATTACAAGACCATACGGCCAAGTTCAGGGAGAAGCGGATTAAAGAGCTTGAGGAGGAGAACGAGAAGCTTATAGCCGAGAGAATTTCCGAGTTAGGGGGAAAGACATTGGAGCAAGTCACGCAGGAACAAAGCAAACAGGAATTGGTCAGAGTGATATGGGACATGAGTCGGCTGATCAAGAACTTGGAAGACGAGGGGGAAGTGACCGGCATAATCCAGAACAGAGATGAGGTGATCGAGAAGCTGCAGGGGATGAAATCCAAGGTAACGCTACTCGAGGAAGCCGCTCGGCGGAGAAAGCAACGAACTAGGTACCTTTTATATCTTCTTGGCTTACTTTTCCTTCTCGGAGCTTATTTGTGTTGGTGCTTCCGCCTCGACCTGGCCCTCATTGAACAATTATATGTCATAGTAAGCGCTTCTACACCTGGTGGGCTTGGTTGTCATATGCTAACTTTCCGGAGACCCTACCACAACGACACGGAAAATATCGCCTGGGATCAAGATCTTTGGGCTTCAACTCAGACGATACTTTCAAATCTGATATCCTCACCTGCACGGCTCCAGCTCGGGCTACTACGGTGCCTCGTGTGTATGACAGAGGCTTTGGGCTCAGTCCGGTCACTACGGTACAAACTTTCAACTTGAGGGAGGAAATCGTCACAGTCACACGGTATCATTAAAGGGTCATTTAGTGTGTGCTTATGGAAGGGAAAAGACTGAGTTGAAGCTGGCGTAAGAGACATCGAAGACAGTCGGATTACGCACATATCTATAGACAATGGATAATAAATGTTGGTAATGTGAAGGATAAGATAGATCATGATCTCTCGCGCTCATGAACTTTGCATAAGAAACATTTTTGTCTTTGAACAGCGCTCTCAAGCAGTCTTTCCACATCGCGACTAAGTTTTGCCTTCGCTTTCTTCCACTGATCAAGCTCCTCGTTGAAGTTCTCGAGACAGCCTTGACTACTTAAACTCATGACGTTTTTCTGGGCCGGTATCGATTTTAGGAAATAGGGGACATTTCCCCAATACTTTGACATGGAGGCTAGCTGATATTTAACAAAGCATTCCAGAGTCAATAGGAACACGACCTCCAAAATACTTCGGCTCGTCAAGCGATTTCCAAGAAACAAACTAGGATGCATTATTCGCATCATAGACGTCCATTTTAACTACCGTTGCATGACTTATACATGAATAATAGATCGGGTACGACATCCTCCCCTGGACCCTTCAGCGAACGTCTTCGGCCTTCTGGTGAAGTCTTAAAGTCCCAACAACTCGAGGACAGCAACAGTGACGAAGATCAAGGCAATTTTCTCGACGATGCTGCTCATGTCAAAATTAGTGCTTAACAGAAAGTTGAATCATACTGAGGAAGTCATCTTACCTGCTGGCATGAAGAAGTATCAACATAATGATAGCCACTCGGAGACCGATGACAATTCTCAGCTACGAAGGATTGATTAGTCTATTGCCGAAAACAAGGTTAAACAGATGCCATTAACACGTACTTCTTTCTTTGTACCGCCACCTTGCTCATAACATATATCCAGCTCTTTCCTGAGAGCAACTATCTGGCCATCTCGCTCAACAATCCGGGCCTCCTTCTCCGCCACCTTTCCCTTCAACCCAAGGACATCTTCATCCCTCTTATCCAGCTCTAGCTTTGTCTTCTCCAAATTCGTTCGTGTCTCGGCCAAGATTTGGAGATCATCGGTCCATTGCGTGCGCAAGACTTCCACCTTGTCCCCCATCTCCCCCACATTGTCATTCGTCTCTGCCAGAAGCCTATCCTTGTTGAGTATCGATTCATTCTTGGCAGCGATGGCATTTTGCGCATGCTTCAAGGTTTCCTCCTCCTGCTCACGATGGCCGACGTAGCGTCCCAATAGAAGTTTATTCGGGGCATCTAGCCTAGAGGTAGCCACAACTGTACGTACGGTGTCATGATCAACTTGAGAGGGCGTGGCCTCGGGAATGTCTTCGGTCTTGGAGGGTTTTGAGACGGAGCTGGCCATGACAGGCTTCTTGTGCGAAGGGTAACGTTGTGACATTGCGGTCGGCGGCGATGGAGGGGCGGCGAGCGAGAGGAGAGTAATAGATAGTGCTTATACACTTTGATGGTACTTTCATCAAAGAGTAGGGGAAATGCTTCACGGGTGGTAAGGTCTCAGGTGTGTAGAAACTCTTGAGTCAGTTGGACGAGGTGGCTAGATATTAAGCTGTAATTCACATGAAATGTCCGTAGTGCTCAGCCTTCTCAGCCTCGTGAGCTCGCATTGATTGGAAGAATATCTACATCTTCACTGCCTCTGCAGGGATCAAGACAGCAGGATTGTGTTGGGCTTGGCAATTGATTGATTGCTTGCTCTATTGCTACACCTACCACACCCTTACAGGACCAAGATCCTCAGACCTCTATCAAACCATATATCTCCTAGAGAATCCATCCACATGTGCACCGCGTCTGTCCCACCCCATGCCATGTTTGCTGAATCTTCCTGTTCTGGATCACGGTGACCAAGCTTAGCCTGGAAATACACAAATCCTCGGTGCTTCACTCTGGAATTGTGCGTTCTGGGCTTTGCTCGGTCGTTGTCTCCAGAACGGGTGGGAAGATGGCAAGATGACCAACAACAAACTCGACAAACTCCTAACTCCAACTCCTGACTCCAACTCCCAACGCCCAACTCTATTCCACTCCAGAAAAAGCAGCAATTAACCAAGCCAATCAATCATAACAATATAGCGGACCATACGCGAACCAACACCAGACCAGCATAGTACAAAATCCACATCTCCAAAAGAAAAGTATGCACTCTCATAATTCATTCCAAGACATCTTTGTCACCTCTCCCCTTTTTTTATATTTTCTTTTTCTTTCACCCCTCCTCTCCAACTCACGACGATCCGGCCCAGCCGGTCATCCAGCCCCACAGCTCGAGAGGGAGTTGGGGAAGCCGCACCAATGCCAAAGCGGAAGCCGTAAGCATGATCCTTACACTCGGAAACTCTCGTCCTGAGGGACGATGCACCCGCTTAGGGTTGAAGTACGATACAATCGAGGCGTCGATGGGCGAGGCAGTGATCTTTGGCGTACGCTGCGGCTTGCCGACGTCGATGTAATCGGATATGGGTGCCAGCGTAATCGTCGCGTTATCAAAGGAGGATGTAGGCATGAATAGGGTCTGGCTCTCGGCCATGACCGGGAAGCCAAATTCCACAAACGATGATGGCACGGGTGCATTAGCACCCGTACCTAAGTTCCCAGAGCGAAGTATCATAGATAACAAGAGTCCCAAAATGAAGATCCAGACGTCGTGAGAGAGACCGAGAAACTTAGAACAAATGGAGCGGGATGATATAGTGAGGGAGATGGGCTCCTGATCTTTCGAAGTATCGTTCGTAGTCTTGCTGACGACAACGGTAGGAGAAATAGCGGTAGATTGGGCGGCACGAATATCGCCCTCGATCTCGAGCCAAGACTCGCTCATCAGTGGGTCATCCACGGATGCCGTCATCACGGCATTGTTCTTTCTCAGCTGATCGATCTCCTCATTGTACAAAGTCTCCATGATGTCGATCTCGCTCATGTAGGCTAAGGTGTTGCGTGTATGGGCATTCTTCTCAGTATCCAGCTCTTTTTCCAAGGCATCATTCATCTCATGATACATTTGAGCTTCAACAAGAAGGTCGTCCTTCTCTAGCTCAAGGCCGGTCACAGTTTCTGCAGCATACAGGAGCTGCGCTTGAACCAGGCCAATTTCGAATCCCCATTCCTTGTCCTTCTCTCTCAAGTCAGCCGCCTTCTGTTGCTTAAATAAGCGAAGTTGGTCATCTTTCTCTCTAATCTGTGCATCGAGGACCCGGACGGCGGATTTATGCTGGTCCCTAAGTCTGGCTGTCGAGGTGGCGTGCGTGGCGACCTGCTGGGTATAAGATTGGACGACAACGGCAGCTTTGTCGATCAACTCGATACAGTCATCTGGATCCGAAACGCCACGCTCGACGCTTACTAATTTAAGCTTGATTCGTTCGGTGATGGCGGTCTGGGTATTGGCCTTTGCGGTGTTGAGAGCCTTGGCAATCTGGCTGTTTTCCGCCTTGAGATCTTCGATCTCTTTCTCCGACTGAGCTTTTTCTTCTTTTAGATTATGAGCGGCGACTTGGAGGCCGTCTTGCTCCTTCTTCAAGGTTATGATTTCGCTTTCTAGATGACTGACTTTGGAGGCGAGCCCACTGCGCTCGGTCGAAATATCGACTTTCCCCTTCTCCAGATCGCCGATATTAGTCTTGAGATCCGTACTCTCTTCTTCCAGTGCGCTCTTATCATTTTCCAATGCGCTAATCGTAGCATTCAACCCTTCGCACTGCGCACCCAATTTACGGCGATCCGCTTCAAGAATGACGACTTCCTTCCTCAAGCCATAGGCCTCGCCACCCAACTTCGATTTATCACTCGTCAACCGCTTGTTTTCGTCGAGAAGGGAAGCATGTTCGGCGTTCGCAGACCTCAACTCCTGAGATTTCGCTTCGAGGGCCTCCTTGTACTCTCGCTCCATCTTAGCCATCGCATCTTGATGATTGCTTTTCGTCTGGTCGCTCTGAAGTTTGTGGGCATTCTCCAATGTCTCCTTGATCATGATCTCATTTATCTGAGCCTTTCTCTCCAGATCTTGAACAAATTGGTCATGAGAGGTCTTCTGTCGCGCCAACTCTGTCTGCCCTTGTAATTGAAGGTTCTCATATCCCTTCCTAAAATTTGCCTTCTCCTCCCACAACGCTTTGACCTGTTCTTCCGCCCAATTGTAGTGACCCTCAAGCCAAACGAGTCTCTGCTGCTGGTTTTGAGGCAAAGCGGTCGATGTTTTGGCCGCGTCCTCGAGTTTCTTTACTTCTTGCTTCTTCTTCGCCAATTCGTCTTGAATTGCCTTCCTGATTGTATCTTGCAAGGCGGCTCTGCTTTTGAGACCACTGATCTCCCTGTCCTTCTGCTTATTTTCTGCACTCTCCTTTTGC
>QYSG01013768.1:0-15372 GCA_003988875.1 Lachnum nothofagi
TAATTTAAATATAATAGTTTTTAATTTAAATAAATATATATTATTTTTAATTTATTTAATATTATTAATAAATTATATTAAAATTAACTAAAAATAATTCTAAACTATATATATTTATTTAAAAAATAATAAATTAAAATTTATGGTTTTTTAAAAATTAATAATAAATTTAATGTTTTTTTTTTTAAAAAATAATATTTATATTATTTATTTATAATAATATTTAAAAATAAAAACTTAATTTATTATATTTGCAAATGCAAAAATGTATTTTATTATTTTAAATTCTAATATTAATAGTAATATAATAAATCATTTAAAATAAAATATATTTTAAATAATAATTTTAAAAATTTAATATTATATAAATCCAAAAAAAAAAAATTTATTTGAGAATTGCATATATGGTTTTTAAAAATTCTATTTAGGCTTTTTGTTATGTTTTCTTTAAAATCCATTAATATTAATTGGTTTATAGCTGGGATTTGCTATAACTTAAAGTTAATAGATATATAATTTTAAATATTTACCGAAAATCTTTTATAGATCTAATACTAAAATATATTATATAACTTTTTTTTTTTTTAATTATTTGGTTAACGGAAACTTTAATATATAATATAATATATTTAAACTTAGGGTAGAATCCAAATATTGCAAAAGAATTCTAGTAAAATAATCAAATGCTAATAATATGAATTATATTGGCTTTTTTGGAGTTATTATATATAATATAAGCTATATATTTAATTTATATTTTTTGAATATTTTTTTTGTTTATTTGTTAATTTAATTAGATATATATAATAAATTAAATTATAAAATCTAAGTTATAATAATTCTAGAATACGGTTAAATTCCACTAAATTAATTTTATTTTAAGGTTTTTAATGTCGATTTTCTAAGATTTGCAAAACTTATTAATATTAAAATTATAAAATTTCTAGATATATAAACTTTTAAGTTCTAAAAAAGCATTAATAATTTTATTAATTATTTAGTTAAAATATTTAATTTTACAATTAAAGCTATAGAAAAAAAATAATGTAAAAAAAGCAAAGCTACACCTTGATAAATAACTAACTATAATAAGGCATATAAAGATTATTTTTAAATATAAGATTTATTAGGCTCCTTTAATAAAAAAATTAGATATTTTTATTTGATAATTAAGAAAATTAAACGAAATTATTAGTAATATATTTTTAATAATATAAAAAATAATTATATTTTTTATAAAATTATAGTTTAATATAAAAAAATATTGAACCTAAAATCCCTATTTTTGGAATATAAAGGTTATATAATAGAAGATATTTTAAAAAAAGCCGAAATACTAAAGTTAATAGTGCTAAATTGATTTAATATAAAAAATAATTTAGACAAAGATTTCTTCAAAGATTAATAAAATATTAGTAATTTTAAATAAAATAGAATTATATTTTTAAAAAAAATAAAATATAATATTATTAATATTTTTAGTATTTTTCCAAATATAAATTAAATTATTATTAAATTATTAAAAATATATTAGAATTAAATTAAATATATAATTTATAAATTATATAACCGCTATTTATAATTTAATTATTTTCCTAAATCCTAGAAACTAGCTAAAATAGTTATAATTCCTAAAGTTAATAAAAAAAATAAATCCTTTATCCGATTTTAGCGCTTTATTATGTTTTTATCCTATATTTCTAAAGATTTTAAAAAAATAATCGCTAGGCGCCTAATATAGACGGCGCTAATAAACGATATTATAAACCCTTAATATAAAAAAGCTTTATTAAAATGATTTGTTATAGACTTAATAGTTACATTTATATATAATGTAAAATAGGCTTTAAATTATAATAAAAAAGTTATAATAATTATAATAAATATATAAAAAACCTTTGATATATTATTTAAATATAGGCTTTTTTGATATATAATTAAATAAAGTTTTTTATTATTTTTATTATAATTAATAGATTTTTTTTTATTAAGCCGCAAAATATAAATCCGCCTAAAAAACTTTATAATAAATAATTATAATATTAATTGCAGAATTCCGCAAAAATCCCTTTTATTATTAATTTTATATATATTATATTTAGCTAAATTACTAAATTTAAATAAATTACTTTATTTTAATTATACAAATAATTTATACTTATATTAAATAATTATTATATTAAATAAAAATATATTATTTTTAATTAAAAATATTTGAAATATTTTAAAATATAATATAAAAAATAAAATTTTTTTTATATTAAAAAAAATCAAAATAATATATATTATAAAATATTAATATATATATATTTTAAATTATAAAATCAATAAAAAACTTATTATTTAATTTATTATAGTACTTTTGGAAAAAAGCTAGACCCTAATTTTATATTAGTTTAAAGTATAATTTAATAAAAAACTTAAATTTAAATAATATATTATAGAAAAAATAGCCAAAGCCCGTAAAATTATTAATTATATTTATAATTTAGTATAAATGATTTATAGCCTTTTTGCCGCTGCCTTAAAAAAAGCCGTTATTATTTATATATATTTTATGTTTTTATATAAAATAAAAGCCTAGTATAAAAGCAAAATAAAATCTATATATTTTAATTACATTAATTAAAATAATGAAATTAATATTAAATTTAAAAGTATAATAAAATAATTTAATTAAATAATAGTTTTAATAGCCAAAAAAAAAATTTTAATTTAAAAAATTATTTTAATTTTAATTTTTTTTTATAATGTTAGTTTTTTTTTAATATAAATAATATTAAAAAAAACTAAACTTAGATTTGTAATATATTTTATAATAATAAATAAAAAATATTTATTAATTTGTTATATATTTACTTTAATAAGGCAATATAGTAAATATATAAATATTAGCGGCCGTAATATTACGAAAATATAGAAACTAGGGATTACGTTTATTTTAGTTTTATGATTTATATTTGTCCTTTTATATTATTTACTAGGCTATTATATAAACCCTATTAATAATATAAATAAAAAAAAGATTATAAAGGTTTTTAAAAAATAATTATTTATTTTTTTCCTAGGGGACATTGTAGTTTTTTTTAAATAAATCTAAAAAATACAATGAATAAAAAAGCAAACTAATTGGTTATGGTTATATTATTTATTATAATAATAAATAAATCTTAATAAAAATAAATTTATTATATAATATTTTTTATATTTTTAATATAAAAGTAATAAAAATATAAAAAGGCTTAAAAAAAGCTATATACCTTTAGCCTAAAGTTTTTTATAAAAAAATATAAATATATATTAATAATATATTAATTATATAATATATATATAATAATATGGTATTTTTATTATAATAAGTTTTTTTTAATATTTATAATATAATAAAAATATATAATATTAAAATTAAATAATTCTTTAAATATATTAATATTAAAAAAAATAAAATAATTAATTAATTAATTAATTACAAAATTAAATTTAATTTTACCAATTCTAAATTAATATTAATTATAAATAATATTAATATAAAATTATATAAAATTATATAAAATATTAAAATAATATAATAAATTTTAGCTTAAAATAAATTATTAATAAACTATAAAAAATAAAGTTTAAAATATTAAATTAGTTTTTTTGCCAAATTAAAATTAATTTAACTAATTTTTTATTATTTGTTAATTATATAAATAATATATAACAATTTTAATTAATATTATTAATATTTTTACTATAAAAACACTAAATTAACATATTTATATAAAAAGTCTAAAATTCTAATATATATTATATTATACTAAAAAGTTTATAAGTACTTTAGGCATTAGCTTAAAAAAAAAAACAATTTTTTCTTTAAATAATAATAATATTTTCTAATATTTCCGGAAACTAGACCTAAGTGAATTTATTAATTTTCTAAAAGCTATAAATTTCTTTGCTAAAATCTATATTAAATAAATGTTTTATAACTTTATATTATTTTAATATTTAAACTAGCCTAAATATAAATACAATAAAGGATTATAATAAAACAATATATTATAATAATATTTTATTTTATTTAATAGAGGATTTTTTAAAAAATATATTTGTATTTATAGGTAATAAAAATGGATATTTGGGGGTAACTAGAGAAATATTTGGGGATAATATTAGGATCTTATTTATTTATTTATTTTTTATTTATTTATTAGCTTAGGCTTTAATTATATTTGTTATTAAACTTATTTTTTTTTTTGGCTTTTTATAAAAATTTATACTATAACCGCAAAATATAACATTAAAGTTATTTATTTTTTTTATTTTTTTATAGATTAATCCAAATAATAAAAAAAAATATAATTATAAATTATTAAATATATACTTTTATATAAATTGTTTTTTAAAATTGTTTTTATATATAATTCTATAGTTTAGTATATTCCCATATTCTATAGGAGGCCATAGGACTGCTAGCTTTGCTAGCTATCCGCTGAACGTAATTACAATACCATACCATACCATTGGGTTGCTAATATAGATAATAGATTTAAAGGTATTGATGTAGCCGTACCGCGGCTTTTTTTTATAAAAGGCCTTGAATGAAAACATATCTAGTACCAAATAAATGCTTCATATGTAAAAATAAATAACATGTTTGACAGCTTTAGGCCAGAATTTTTTATTAAGCCCTGCAAGCTTAAAAAATAATATAATTTTATATTAAATAGTTTGTTTGAAATGTTTTACAGGGCTATTTATTTAAGGCATATAGACTTCTATGAACTCTTATAGGATTTCAATTGCAAAAAAATGCCTTTGTAATTTATTAGTAATATATTCGCTACTATTATTATTATATAGGCATTTAATAGTTTATTTTAAATTAGGTTGTTTATAGTATTTTTAGAAATATATGAATTAATTTATAATTTTATTTTTTAATTTTATAATATAAATATATATTATTTTTATATAGTTATATATAAATGTTATAAAGTATTTGCTATTGTTAAAATTAGGCATAAAGATTGGTTTTATTATATTAAAAAAAATTAGTTTTATAAAATATTACATAAAAATAATTTTATAATTATAAAATTATTTTTGGTTTTTTTGTATAATATATATATTATAGGTGTAAATTTTAATATTAAATTTTTTAGTAAAGTTAATATTTTCGGTTAATATGGCAAATTTTTCGAGTTTTAAACAACTAAAGTAATTTATGTGGTTATACTATAGGAATTGGTTTTGTTTAATTATGTAAACTTAAGACATTTTTTAATAGAATATTTTATTTAATAAACTATAAACTATAAACGTAGTAATAAAGGCAAGGAGCAACTAAAGAGCTAGTTTACACAAAAATGTTATTATTGTTAAAATTAAGCTTTTAGCTAGCAAAAAAGCATTTACTAAGTAAAATAGTAAATAAATGCAAATTAAACCAAAAACTATTGCTAATAGGATAATATTACGTTTATTATAAAATTATAGTTTTAATTTAATAATTAAAGTTTATTTTTTGTAATAGTTTTAATAAAAAATTTATTAGTTTTTTAAATAATAGCTTTTTTTAATATAATTAATATAATATTTTTTTTAAATAATTAAAATATAAAAATAAAATTAAATATTTTTATTTGCAAATAATATTTAATATTAAAAAACTAAAAAATAATAATTTTTTTTTTAATCTAAAAATTATAATTTTAATTATTTTAATGTTTTTAAATTTTATAATATTACTAATATTATTATAAATTCTAAAATTATTTATATAAAATTTTTTGAAAATATTAAAATTATTAATAATATAATTTATATAATTAATATTAATAATTTAATTATTTTATAAAATTTATATTAAAACTAAAAATCTAATATTAATAGTTATAGTAGTTATTTGGCCGACAATTTTAATATTAATGGCCGATATGGCTATTTCTGCGGTATTAAAGTTAAATACTATAAGGCTATATATAACGGCATTTATATTATTTGTTTTTTTTAATAATATAAAGTTTTTCTAATGTTTGGATTTATTATTATTTTATTTATTATAATAATATTTTTTATTTATATATTTTTATTTGGTTTTTTTTTTAAATTTTAAATATTTTATTTAATAGATTTTTTTAATATAATTATATTTTTTATAATAAATATAGTATTTTTTGTTTTTGCCTTTGCCGCCGCCGCCGCCGCCGCCGGTGGCCGTAAAAGCAGTTTTTATACTATTGGCTGAAAATACCTAGCGAAACTTTTTATTATATATTAATTAATAAAATATATTAAAAAAAATCAACGGTTTACCATTATTTTTAAATAAATTATTATTTTATTATATAATAATTATAAAAACATTATAAGCATTATTTAAGTTTTAAAAAAAACAAAAGTTTAATTAAAAATTAGTAAATACTATAAATATATATATATTTTTTAATTTATTATTAATATATTAAAACTTTTAGAAAAAATTATTAATATTAATATAATCCAATAAATAAATATTATAAAATTAATTTATTAAATTAATTAGTTTATTAGTTTTATTAGTTTTGCTTATATGGAATTTATTTAAAATATAATAAATATATTTAATGTTTTTGGTTTTTTTATAATTATTATAATTATATTTGGTGCAAATAACTGCATAAATTTTATATTATTAATTTTTTTATATAGCCAAATTTTTATTAAAATTTTGTGTTTTTTGTTATTAAATTTTTTATATATTATTATTTATATTTTAGTTTGTTATTGTGTTTGATAGTAAAATCAAGTTTACTGGAGGTTAGGGCTTTAGGTTTAGATTTATGGTATTATTAAGGCTAATTATGGTTAAAGCTTCAGTAATGCATTAGTTAAAGTTTGATTAGTTGGAATAGTTATTTTTTAATTTAGGAATAATATTACTACTAATAATTAAATTATTAATTTTTTCATTTAATATATTTAATTATTAATTAAATTAATAATTTTTATAAAATTAAATAAATAATTGTGGTTTATATGATAATAATAATAATAATTTTTAAGTTTATGAAATATATTAATTAGCTTTAAAAATCTATAATTTAATTTAATTTAATAATATAAAAGCTTTTTATTAAAAAAATTAATATTTATTTTAATTTTGTTTTTTAAGTTTTTATTTAATAATAATTTAAATAATTTATTTAAATTAAAATTTAAATAATTTTTTAAATAATTTTTAAATAATTTTTTTATTAATAATTTTAATTATTTAATTATTTAAAATTTGGGTTTTAGCTTAGGCTTTAGTTTTAGCTTAGGCTTTGATTTTAATGCTAATTTTAATAATTTATTTTTTAAAGATTTATTAAATTTTTATTATAAAATAATATTTTTTTTATTAAAATTTTTTATTAGAATATTTAAAAATAATTTAGTTTTATATTATTTAAATAATATAATAATTTAATTATTTATTAATATAAAATTAAATTTAATTAGGGTAAAATAGTTTCGCTGTAGAATTAGGCTTTTATAAATTTATATTAAAAGATTTATAAATGTTAATTTATTAAAAACTAGTAATTATATAAGTTAAAACTATGGCGCCAAAAGTTCTTTAGAAAAAATTATAAATGGTTTAATTGAAAGATTTTATACTTTAGGCTTTTATAATAAATTTCGCAAAAGGAGTTTATGTTTTTGTTTTTATTTTAAAAAAACTAGTAATATAATTAATATATAAATTATTAATTTAATTTAAATAAATAAATATATTATTTTACTAAAAAAATCCAATAAATTAGCAAAGAAATAGTAACTTTTAATAAAATCTACCTAAAACAATAGAATAATACTTAAGTTTTCTAAAGTAGAAAAAGGATAATAATTACTGTTAAATATATTAGCATATAAATCAAATATATTTTATATTATATTTTAAATGTAATTGAACTAATGGTTAAAATTACAAATGGCTATATAATAGCATAAATAAAAGCTTTCTAAGTGATAAAATGATTCCTTTATAAAAGGAATTATTATATTTATAATATAGTATTTTTTTATTAGTTGATTTTTTGTATTTATATTTTTATTTGCGGAAATAGCTTTATAGGTTATTTTATTATTATTAATAATAATAATTTTTATAGTAATTGTATTTTTGGGCTATATATTTATAATTAATATTATTGATTTTATATTTATTATATTATATAACTTTTAATTAATAAAACTTTTAAAAATAAATATAAACTTTTAAATATATTTAAATTTATATAGCCGAAATAAACAATATTAGCAAAAAACGTAATTTAAGCTTTTATTTTAATATTTCAATATTAAAATTCAAGCAATTATTTTTTTAATATTATAATTTTAATTCTAATATTAATTTTTTTTATTTATATATTTTATTTTTTAGTTTTAATATATTTATAAAATATATCGCTATACCAAATCAATTTTAACAACTAAGAATTTTTTATGTTTTTCTTAGTTATTAACTAAAAGGATTTAAAAGGCTTTTATTATAGTAACATCGAATAAATAAACTTTTTCTTTGCCTAAATAAAATACAATAGTTTTAGTTATTTATTCTAGGAGTTTTACGCCGGGATTTTATAGGCAAAGTTGATTATATTATGCTTCTCCGGCTGCCTGCCCCTACAAATATAATTTCCACCGGCCTATAGCTTTAAAACTTCGAAAATACCGGAAATATATTTTATATTTTATACTTTGGAAAATATTCATTTAATAAATAATAATTTAATGTATTTAGATATAGGTGGCTTATGCGGCTTATAGATGGAAAAGCCGGTGGCTAGGGATAAATATATTATATTAAAGATATAGTTATAGGTACGGCATATAATATAAATGCTATATACGGAACTTTTGCTCCATAGACGATTTGTAGAATCAGATTTATATTCTTAAATATATAATTAATAGAAAATATACAGATTAAAGTCAAGGATTTCGCCAATTTAATATAAGCGCATAAATACATTTATATATATTCGTATAAAGCATATTAGCATTGGCAGAGTCCCTGGCGGAAGAGAGCTTATAACCTATTATAATGAGTACATTGCAGAGTATAGAATAGGCCGTAGGCCTATTTTATACTTTGCTTAGTCGGGTGGCTGGGAGCCCCGCAGGGCTCCCAGCTACCCTCTGTCTATACTTCTAACAAATTTATTATATATAAAACAAAAACTTAAATATTAAATTTCCGTTATGTTATAATTATAAGCTTTTAGTTCCCTATAAAGTTTATTTAAAGAATCTAGATTAATTACTAATTTTTTAGTTTTTAGAAATATTTAATGTTATTTAAACTAAATTTTTTAAACTTTTATAAAATTAAAACTAAAATTAAAACTATATTTTTTAGTTTTTAGAAATTAAATTTTAATAGTTTAATTTTTTTTATTTTAGGCGGTCTAATTGGTATTTAGCTTTTGAAATCTTTTAGTTTTATTGTTTTAAAAGCTAAGCTTAGGCTTTTCTAGTTTTATGTTTTAATTGATATTAGGGTTATAGTATATTAACATATATCTTAATATATCGATTAATATTTATTAAAATAAAATATTGTTTTTTAACTTTTGGATTTTAGGTTTTATAATTTTTAATAAAATATAAAATATATTAATAATATAATAAACTAAAATTATTTAAATATTGTAATTCGCCTGGTTATATTTTAGAACAAATATCCAAAAAGTTTTTAATTTTATTTATTTAAAATTAAATGTTTTGCTAAAAACTAGCTATATTTTGCGGCTAAGCTTTTTTTTAACTTAATTATTTTTATTATTAACTTTATAAATTCGGAAAATGTTTTGGTAAACAAAGACTTTATTTCTAGTTTAAAAGCTTTAAATAAAGAATTAATAGTATTTTATTAAATATTAATGCTTTTTCTAAAACCTTTATTAAGTTTATATTTCCTAAGGGTTAGGTTTTTTTTATTACTAATTTTTTTTCTAATATTATTTAGCTTAAATTAAATAATTAATAATAAATTTATTAAATTTAATAAATTTATTGATTTTATAATTAAAAAACTAAAGTTTATATTATTTAGGCTTTAAATATTATTAGTGCTTTTGGTGAATTTAGTTTTTCTAAAATATATATAGCCTAAATACAAAATTTCTTTAAAAGTACTTATTATTTAATATAAAAAACTAAAATTATAATTAATAATATTTATATTAAATTTAGATTTTTATTAAAAAAAATTTTAATTTTTAATAATATAATTAATTAAAAATAATACTATTAATAAATTAAAAAATATTTTATTTTTGGAAAACTTTAGTTTAATATTTATGCTTTTGCATTTAAAGCTTTTATTACTTTTAGAGCAAACCCCTCCGCGCCGGCTGCCCCTTTGATAACTAAATCTGAAAAAAACAAAGAAAAAAACAAAAGAAATAGTAATAGGTATATATTAAACTCCAAAGAAATAACTGTTGATAATAATTAAATTTTCTAAAAACAAATAAAGTTTTATTATTAATAATAAAAAATATATAATATTAAATATATATTTAAAAAAAAAACATTATTTAATAATAATAACTATTAAAATATATTATAATTTTTATTTATATAATTTTATTAAAAATATAAAAAATTTCATTGAAATTTTTTATATATTTAAATTAAATTTTGGTATTTAAAAAATAAAAGTTTTTATTAATTTTATTTGTAATTTTTATAATTTTTTATTTAGTAATTTTAATAATATTATTTAATATATAAAAAAGTTTTTAGGTGTTAATATAAAACTAAAAAAACTAAAAAAAATTATTATTTTTATTAAAATCCAAATAATCCTAAAGTTTTTTTATAGTTTTTTTTTATTATAAATAATTTTTAAAAATAATTTTTATTAAAATAATTTATTTTTTAATAATAAAAATATTAAATTTTTTATTTTTATTTTTTTAATTTAAAAAACATATTAAAAAAAATGTTATTTATAAAAAAAAACTAATATATAAATTGTTTTAATTACTAATACTATAACTTTTTTTAATATTAATAAATTTAGGTTTTTTCTAAATTTAATTATTATTAAAATATTTTTTTATATATATTATAAAAAGTATTATTATATTATTAACAAATACTATATTAAACACCTAAAACTAAAGAATATTAGCAAACTCCTAAAAAAAAAAAAAATTATTAAAAAAATAGAAATATTTTTGAAAAAATAATAATAATAATAAAGGCTATATTTTTATAATTGTATATAAATTTAGTAATATAGGATATAAAATAATCAAAAAAACTAAATTATTGATTTAAATATTAGTTAATATATAACTTAGCAAAAAAACCTTTTTATTCTAAAAATATATTAAACATTTTTAAAAAATAAACAGCTAATTTGCAATATTAGCAATATTTAGCTTAAAATTAAAAACATAAACAAAATAAAAATATATTATTTAAATAAAAATATTAACCGGGATTTATATATTATTAATATATTATTTATTTTTTAATTTAGTATTAATTTATTTTTTATTTTTTAATTTATTAAAAAAGGCGTTATGTTTAAGTTCAATTATGCCAAAACTATAATAAAGCTTAAACGCCAGATATTTACCGCTTGCGAATATAAGAATTTTTATATATTTAATAAACCCTATTATTAACTTTTAATAATTACAGAAAAACAAAATAAACAATATTAAATATATAGCTTTAATAATAGAAATAAAATTTAATTAAATATTTTAATATATTTATATAAGCCATTTTAAAAAAGTAGTAACCAAAAATCTTTTTAATTATACTTTTAGTATTGATTTTATTTGCCTAAAAAAAATATACATATAAAACTTACCTATTAATATCTATAAAAAGTATTTTATATAAAACCTATATTTAATTTAAAAAATATCTTTTAGAATTTATTTATATTAATATTTAAAATTATATATTTATAAAAAAATACGACGATTTTTAGTATTATGTTTATATATTAAATAATAAAATTAGGTGGAAAAAGGTTTATTACTTTAAATATAAAGAAAAGGCATTAAATGCTTTCCTTAAATTTAAAAAAACTATAAAATACCTTAAATAAATTATATATTATCTTAAAAAAAACCAAAATAAAATAAAAATTATATAATAAATAATAATATAATATAAAAACTTATAGTTATTTATAATTTAAAGTAAAATAGGCCAAAAAAACATTATAAACAAATACTATAAAATAAGGCCAAACTTATATTAAAATATATTAGTTTACCAAAATGCTATTGTTGTAATGAGTGCATTACGGAGTATAGAAGGGGCCTCCGGCCCCTTCTATACTCCGTTAATCGGGTGGCTGGGAGCCCCCTTCGGGGGCTCCCAGCCACCCTTTATTTACTATTCTAATATTCCTATATAAACAAAGGAAATATTTAAAACTACGGTATAAAGGCTGGACGCTACTAATAGCTCTTATATACTTAATGCTTTTAGAAGTTCAACTCTAGTTTTAGTTTTATAGCTTCCATATGTTTCAATAAATAACAAATAGCTACGCCTTTAGTAAAACCTTTGTATACAAAACCCAATAAAATAAAAACAAATCAAAAAAAAGGATTAGCGGCTAATATAAAGAAAAATATAAAATATAAAAAGTAGTAAAACTAAGTATTACCAAATAATAAATATTACTATAAATGGCCATATAAAGTAAAAAATAATCCAAGTATATTGCACCCTAAAACAAATCAAAATAAACCTAAAATCCAATGGTTAAAATAAATTATAATTTTATTTGTAAATTTTTTCTTTAAATAATAAACTTTAATATATTATATAAACTACCGATTGGCCTATTTGCCAAAAGCTTCTATAAACCAAATAAACTGCTAATTAGCCGGCTTTAAGCATATAATATATTTTATATTTAAAATGATTTATATAGCCTAAAGTTCCAAAGTTATATTACTTAAAATCTTAGCGGTATATTTAATAGATTATAAGATTTCGGTGATATATTCAATGGCTTTTATAACTTTAAAGCTTTTAATTCCTATTATAGTTTTTATAAAAATAATTTAATATTATTATATTGATTATTTTTTCTATATTATAGAACAAACAAACATAAAAAACAAAGAATAATAATACTTATTCTTTATTTTACTTTTATAATTATAGTATTTATCCTTTATTGAAGTAAATAATCCAAAAGAAATTATTTTAAGGTACGGCTTTAAATAGGGTTATATAACTCCGAATAGGGCATATAGCTTTACCAGCGGCTTTGCCAGGGGTTTACTTAACTTTTATAGTAATATAAAACCGCTAAAAAAGATTTTTTAATAAAGCTTTAATTAAACTATTTGTTATTTAATTTTTAGTTAAAATATATTAAAATTTAATGATTTTATCCGAAATCTTTTTTTATATAAAATAATGTTAAATTTTAATATATTTATTGCATTTGTGGAATATATTATTATAAATAAAAACAATAGTATTTTAATTATTTTTATAAATTAAAATAATGCTAAATCTTAGGTTTTAATATAAGTTAATATTTTTAAAGAATTATTAAAGTTAAATAGCTTTTTTAATTATATTATTTTAATTAATATATTTAGTTTTATAAAATAAAAAAAATACTATAGCCTAATGTTTTAAAAACCAGAAAATAGTTATAAAGTCCAAAATAAATATATAGCCAAAAATTAATTATTTAATATATAAATCTTTAGTTTAATTTAAATTAATATAATTTAATAGTAATTTTAAAAAACTATAAAATATTAAATCTATATAAGTCATATTATATAAATATTAAAAAACTTTTTTAATAATTATTATATATTTAGATAATAAATTAATAAAATATTAAAAAATTATGAATACTATAAAAACAATATTAGACCATATATTAAATATAGTATATATTAGGGACCTTATTGCGAACTAATATTTACACTAAAATCATATTAGTATTTTATATTTTAATAAAATTAAAAAAAACTTAAAATTTAGATTTATTAAAATAATAAAATTTTTAACCTTTAATATATTATTATTTTATAATATTTTTTTAATATAAGCTTTTTAAAAAAAATATAGTTTTTAATTACAGCAATTTTAAATAATTTTTATACTTAAATAAAAATAATATAAACTTAGGTTTGGTATGGTATGGTATTGTAATTACGTCCAGCGGATAGCTAGCAAAGCTAGTAATCCTATGGCCTTTCATAAAATATAGGAATATATTAAACTATAGAATTATATATAAAAATAACTTTAAAAAATAATTTATATAAAAGTATATATTTAATAATTTATAACTATATTTTTTATTATTATTTAAATTAGTCTATAAAAAAAAAAAAAATAATAATAATTTTAATATTATATTTTATAATTATAATATAAATTTTTATAAAAAACCAAAAAAAAAAAAAAATTTAGCAGMAAATATAATTAAAGTTTAAGCTAATAAAAAAAAAAAAAAATAAATAAATAAAACTTTAATATTAATTTTCAAATATTTTTCTAATTATTTTCAAATATTTATTTCTATTATTTATAAATATAAATATATTTTTTAGAAAGTTTTTTATTAAATAAAGCAAAGTATTATTATAATACATTATTTTATTATAGTTTTTTATTATATTTATATTTAAGCTAGTTTAAATATTAAAATAATACAAAGTTATAAAATATTTATTTAATGTAAATTTTAATAAAAAAGTTTATAGCTTTTAGAAAATTAATGAATTTACTTGGATCCAATTTTTAAAAATATTAAAAAACATTATTATTATTTAAAAAAAAGATTATTGTTCCTTTTTTTTTAAGCTAATGCCTAAAGTATTTATAGGTTTTCCGGTATAATATAATATATATTAAAATTTTAAGTTTTTTATATAAATATATTAATTTAGCGTTTTTATAATAAAAACATTAATAATATTAGTTAAAATTATTATATATTATTTATATAATTAATAAATAATAAAAAATTAATTAAATTAATTTTAATTTAACAAAAAAACTAATTTGGTATTTTAAACTTTATTTTTTATAATTTATTAATAATTTATTTTAAATTAAAATTTATTATATTATTTTAATATTTTATTAGATTTTGTATAATTTTATATTAATATTATTTATAATTAGTATTAATTTAAAATTAGTAAAACCAAATTCAATTTTATAATTAGTTAATTTATTAATTGTTTTATTTTTTTTAATATTAATATATTTAAAAAATTATTTGATTTTAATATTATGTATTTTTATTATATTATAAATATTAAAAAAAGTTTATTATAATAAAAATATTATATTATTATATATATATTATATAATTAATATATTATTAATATATAT
>QYSG01013779.1:0-47982 GCA_003988875.1 Lachnum nothofagi
TTATATTATTTTATAATATATTTTTATAAAAAAAATTTATAAAAAATTTTAAAATTTTATTAAAATATATAATATATATAAAATTTAATATTAAAAATCTAAAAAATAATATTTTTTTATAAGTTAATTTAATAGTTTTTTTTATTATTTAAAAATTAATTAATATTATTAATTTTTATTATATAAAATTTATTTTTATATATTTAATTTAAACAAATAAAAAATATATTTATATTTTTTTTATTAATTTTAAAATCCTTTAAAATATTAAAAATAATTTTTAATAATATAATAATAAAATATATTTTAATAATAAAATTTAAATTATTTATAATATTATATTTAAAAAATATTAAATTATTATAAATTTTAATAATAATTATATTTAAATATATAAAATTCTATGAAATAAATTATATAAATAAAAGCTTTTTGGTCGGAGTAAAATTAAAAAATTAATTATATTAATTAAAAATTTTAATATTTTTTGGGATATTATTTTTATTATTTAATAATATATAAAATAAATAGTAAATAAATTCAAAAAAAATCTAAAAAATAATAGTAAAAAAAAAAATATAAAAAATAAAATTATTATTATAATTATTAATAATTTATTTAAAGTTTAAATATTAAAAATTATATAAATTTTAATAATTACTATTTAATTAAATGCTTTAATAATAAATATATATATATATATTATAATTATAATAAAAATCTTTTTTTTTAATATAATAATATATATAAAATTAAAAAGTTAAAAGTTGCGGTTAAAACAAGCCGCTAGTCGGTATACCATAGCATCCGGGCCTGGCGACGTATAAAAGCAACGACATGCCGCTCGATTTACGCAGATACACTTTGAAACCACGTCCTCCTTCCACTCAGCTGATACTACCCTYACATCAATAACCGGCAATTGCGCCAAATTCCATTCTCCTTTTTCTTCGCAGAGGTGCCACCAACGCCGGGCTGCAGGACCCTGGGCAGCAATTATCGGCCGGTACATCCGCAATCATGGGTGGCGGGCCGGAAAAAGAACACATTCTGTTCCTCGTTTCCTTTCAAAAGGACGAGARGCTCTTAGAAGATATAAAAGAGAAGCACCCCAACGTCGAAGTTACTTGGCGATATGCAGCTTTTCAGAGAGGCAAACCTTTAGACTTCACTATTCCCGACGGTAGTTTACCCCACAATAGATCCCAGCTTCTACCTCTGACCCTTATCTATACAAAGATTTACTRGAGGGTGTCACGATACTCGTGACCTTATTCAACCTGCCAACACCAGAGCAGGCTAAGAACTTGAAGTTCATCCACCTAATCAGCGCAGGCGCGGATCGCGTCTCCACGCTGCCGATTTGGAAGACCAAGATCCCCATCACAAATTCGTCGGGAGTCCACGGACCGCAAATTGCGGAATGGGTAATATTGCAGATTCTAAGCGCTTCACATAAACAGAAGTTGCTTGTGGAATGGCAGAAGCAGCATCATTGGGGAAGTCATGCGGATATCGGGGAAGTGAGAGATGGCGTCGGGCAACGACTCGGTGTTTTGGGATACGGCGCAATTGGACGCCAAAGTATGCTCTTGCTAGTGCTTGCCTCTTTTTAAAAGTGCATGCTGACAATTGGATAAGCTGGACGCGTTGCTAAGGCCCTCGGTCTTGACGTTCTTGCCTATACCGCCAGCCCTAGAAAGACCCCAGAGAGCAAAAAAGACCGAGGATACATCGTCCCCGGAACAGGTGACCCAGACGGAGTAATTCCAAAGGAATGGTACAGCGGGCTTGACAAAGCTTCTCTCCACAACTTTCTGAACCAAGACATCGACATCCTGCTCGTCTCCGTGCCATTAACAAAAGAAACTCGCCACTTCCTCGGCGCCGAAGAATTCGAAATGCTAGGCAAGAAGAACGCTTTCGTCATCAACATCGCCCGCGGTCCCATCATCCAACAGGATGACCTCATCTCTGCTCTCAAGAAACTAACGTCAGAAGGTGGGCTRAGAGGAGCGGCGCTGGATGTTACGGAACCTGAACCGTTGCCGAAAGATAGCGAGCTGTGGGATCTGGAGAATGTGATTGTTACTCCGCACRTGAGTGGAATGGGAACGCTGTATGCGCAGAGAAGTTTTGCAATCTTGGAGATGAATTTGACGAATTTGGAGAAGGGACAGCCGTTGATAAATTTGGTGGATAGGAGGAAGGGATACTAGAACACGCTATGGACCGAGAGACACTTATATCTTACGTCTAAGTGGACGAAGCATACCCCAGCGGATATGATTCCTAAAGTCATATTGAATCGAGACAAGAATCGATCGGTGTATGATGAAAAACAAATGTTTCCGGACAAGACAATTCTTGAGTTTGCATTTGACGAATTCTGAAATGCCAGACTCTAAAGCATTTTTATTCTCCCAAGACTTCTTGAGACTTGACAGTACGGAGACTCTGCYAAATCTACTCAACCAATGCGAATCTGGGGCCAGCTACAGTATAGTTGCTCAGAACCTGGCACTTCAGGTCTTAGCATGTCTGACATGATGTATCCTTCCATACCATCCAAACTTCATCAATCAAGCAACATCTTCACCCAGCCCACCACTCCGCTATTAACCAACGGATACAGCCTATCTCCTTTCTTGTCGAAACACCTCGCCGTCACCTCCCTCACCACTTGTCTGATACTATCAACTCTCATCGGCAGCTCCAGCTTCCGGAACTCCTCATTCTCACCATCCCAACAGACTGTTATCGTCTCTCTTAGCACCTTTCCTTTCGCGCCCAGCAGRTTCCCCTTAGCGTCAAGCGCTGATGCTTGAACACAGACAATCTTGTCGGTTTCTACTTTTTCAAGAGTGCTGGTGAAGATCTTGATTTGGAGACTTGCAAAATTGGGGRTTTGTGTTAAAATATCTTCGATGCCTTTTGTTATGGAGCATATGTATGCTGATAGACGTTGCCCGGGGATGTGGTTGTTCTGGCGAAATAGACCTAATTCGTCTAGGCAAGTCCCGGAGAGTAAGTCGGGAGAGTGGATGTAGTTGAGGAGGTGACAGTAGAGGARCTTGGTGCAAGTCCGTTCGTGGGCTTTGTATTTCGGTGTGTTATTCTTAGGTAGACTCGGGGTTTGAGCTCGAGGGGTTGCTGGAGGGGTCGGCATGGTTGATGAAACCGTCGTAAAGGCCGGGTTTTGAGCCATTTATGCCTTCAGGAGTCAAGTTGATTGATTCTATGACTCGATRTTCGGAGCATAATGTATTGCAAGCTAGTTGGCACAGGAATCCTCGGGGTCATACAAGTGCTTCTATTCTTGAATCCAGAAAGGACTCAGAGAGATTTTGATCTAACTTCTTTGAGTGGTAGCTTTCCATCTCACACAGCACGAAGTGTGTGAATGTGGGAAGCATCCTGATCTGATAAGCTATGCRTCTAACTGGTCGAGTATCAAATACTGTTCTAGGTACATCATCGAGTCATCGAGCAGGTCCGACATGGGCTTCATTATAAACCCGCAACACAGGCTCAATGGGGATCGAAGATGTAAGCAATTTTCTCATTGGAACCATGATTTTGTTGTATTTCGCATGTTCAGCAGCCCAGCCCAGGTCAGTCTCTTAGCTTGAGCCCACGCTAAAGCCTAACAATCCCACAGCTCAATGGCTCACCAAGGCTTGTGAGTAATTGCCAAAGATCAGCGGGGCATTCTGGCTGGTTCTTTGATCATTGTTTCATGTCGCAGGCATTCAACGGTCCTTAAGTCAATCATCTCTTGGTAGATGTTGGCAGATTCACAGAAAGTGTAATCTAGTATTGGGTCCGGGCACTTTACGCTATCGAGATCCTTTTTCAAGTTTTGATATTGCTGTGACATATTCAATATCCCATCATCACGCCACCGCACCTTCGTTGAGTCCAGTTCAACGRCCTCTCTGACCAAGTTAGCAAAATATCTATTCCTCCGGTCTCCGTCTTCGTCAAATTCATCACGTCTGCTCGTTACGTTTCCATTCTCATCGAATTTGTGCTCAATGCTTCGGCGGACCAGGTCGCGGAGAAGGTATTTGTCCATGACCATTGATGAGCCTGGGTGTTCATCATCAACTAACCAGGAGATGACAATCTCCGCGACAARCGGTAGCCGGAAGCCCTTTTCATCCGTATACATGACAAATCCCTTGTCTTTGTCCAGCATTGCAATGTTAACGAAGACGAGCCTTGCTTGAGATTCAGTCAGTTCATGCCAGCTCGTATGGGCTTCAATAAGCATCGTTCTGGTTTGGGATGGGAGCRATTCTCCGTGCAGGAAAYCTGGGGAGYGGATATGATCCAGTAGCACTAAGCGCGAGATCCTTTCGAAAGTTGGCTCAATTTCGGTGAAGCAAGGTCAATTAGTTGCTGGTGAAAGCTCAAGTGCTCTTGGCGGATATTTCTTGACCAAAGATGAGGTTCTAGGCAGGATTGGTCGTGTCTAATGAACCCAGAGTTTTTGGGACCATCGTTCGGGAAGAAATCGTGCAGATAGRTGTCCTCTTCCGCAATTTATATACACAACTCGCGCTGTATCGAGTCATTGGGAAAACTGGAAAGCCATCTACTTTAAAGTCAGTAAGTCTGGGCAAGAATTGGGGAAAGCAGAGGAGTAGTCATGTTGGTGAATGAGGAGGCAAAGGTCAGACCAGTCACTAAAGCCTGCTCCTCGATCATGAGACTTAATATCGAAGTCCAGCCATTCTTGTCATTACGACGTTGTATTTTCTTATTAAAATTTCACCGAAAGGTATTTAGATGGGCTGTGTAAGGAGGAGCGAGCGGAAGACCCTAGACGGTCAAGGGTTGCACTTTCCTGCAAAAAATTTCAAGCCAGAAGTTGCAATCTTTCTCGAGCGAGGACACTCATTTCCTAACTCGAACAGAATGGCCTGAACTCAAAGTACTTTCTGTGCTTTCGATGCGAGCTTTCTTCACACGCACACACAGACTTAGCCACTCTACAGTAAATCATATYTACCAAACATCACTACTCACAAGAGAAGAGACAGCTTTACTACTGGGACTCGGTCCAAGACATCTACCTGAAATCTCTGTCATCGAAAGGGGAGGGCCATCTCTCGAATACAGCAATCGTCTCGTTCAAAGAGCTCTTCCCGACATAAAAAATCTAGAATGAATTCCGGCCCCCCTCTCAGACAACTTTTCAAAACCCTCCCACCTTCCTAACGGCATTCAGCCTCCGACGCTTCCTCATCCAGAAGATCTATTCACCCAAGTTCGAGTTCCTCTCACCCAGGCTCTCAAATGTCTATTTTGGCGATCGCCTAGGCACAGACGACCTCTGTTTAGAATTCAACATTCGTGATGACATATCCGACATATCCAACATACCCTCAGCCACGAAAGCCCAAATCCGAGTCCGTACTGCCAAACAAGTCCACAATACGATCCTCGGTGCCCCATGCCGAACCAGGTACGGGATATTGGTAGCAATGAAAGTATGTGATTCGTCTGGTCAAACGGTTGAGCAGCCACCGAGTCCCGGAGTTGTACCGCAAAAAGTGGCTGTTGAGATCAGAGTTGAATGGTGGCAGGGTAACTGCTCGTTTTATAAGGATGATACGTGGCCTACGGTGGTGGCAATTTTGAAGAAGGCGGTCTCTGTGGGGTTCATGGGCAATGGACAAAGAAAAGGACATTCTATTAGTCCACGAGGACAGCCTGATTCCCTAGAGGAATTTGGCGCCATCGAGATTTGGTGGAGTCTGCAAACAATTCCTAACAGTCGTTGAGGGTGCTGGTATTGCATGGAATGCATGGTTCGAGTTGAAGACACAAGACAGAGTTTGTAATTGCATACGAACCATGAGCTTATCAACCGCGAACATCCATTACTTGGAAGAGTTAAGGAATTTGCGGCTTCTTCATCTGAGCAAGAAGCCGTGTTGCACTTCGACAAACTTGCACAAGCGTCTAGAGAACAGTATGTACTTAACACAATCAAAGCTATTAATCATCAGAATGCTTGGGTTTACCAGATTTCTATAATTTGAATCACGAAAGAGCAGAGAACTAATTGAGCACAGGATACTTTTGCTCTGGCCCTCTGAACTGSAATGTAGACAAATTTGGGATGACTGGAACTTGCGCTCTGACGGTAGTTGATTGCATGGACAAACCGGCATTACAGCGGGATTCTATGAAGGATGTGTCTCGTAAATGCTCYAAGTAAGTTGAATCTCACTCATCACTGCTCAAGGTTTGAGGAGTATTAAAGCAGTAGCCCTGTTCCCATTCCTAACGGCCTTGCTCTTTAGAAATGGCAAGTTCAGCAATCCACGACAAGCATTTCCGCCCTCGACCTCATGCATCAAAGAAATCAACCCTTCAATGCGTCTTGCTGAACCACATCCTGTCGCCTTAYTTCCTGAGCGAGAACTACCCTGAGAACTTCGCGGGTTTCAGAGAAGACAACACTACGCATYGGAAGGACGTGTGCACGATTGCAGACGAGCTAGACATCATCGACCACCAAGGTCTAGGTTTGAACTTCCCTCGTAATCCTGACGTCCCCTTTGACAAATTGATACGATTCGATGCTATCACGAGCCTAGTAGTAGGGAGGAACATGGACCGAAGACTGATCTATGTTGCTGTGTCGGTTACCGATAAAGATGACCCAGACTCTATCAAGTACTTTGATGACAGAGACGGGGAAGAGACCGAGCTGTGGACATTCATCCAATCCAGCTGGGTAGCCGATGAGGCATTCGCAGGCTCGCAGGATGAGATGAGTAGCAAGAAATTATTGCTTTGGCGAGAAACGCAGTCGAGTCGGGGTTCAATGAGTATGGAGAACAACTTCATTGCCGGACGCTTGATAGTACAGTAGGGAATTTGGAAGTCAAGGCTCATGAACATTAAGATTACAAGATACGAAATTCGAGTAACGAATCAAGTGTCCTAGCGTTGAGAAATAAGCATGGGAAGAATATGCTTTTTTTGATTTTACCTAAGAGCAAAAACAAAAATCTCAATTTCCTCATCCTTACTACTAAGAACCGGCAAGGGAAGAGCGCACTTCTCTCGCACCACAAAGCCAGCCTCGCGCATCAAATCAAAGAAGACCATCTCGCTATCATGTCTCACCTTCATAGCCAACAGCACGATCAAATCTCGATCTCCCTCTCCAATCCTTTTCAAAGTCTGCACCAAGTCCGGCACTACATCYGGATTATAAGTGCAGTCAGCGACTACAACCATATCCCATTGAGTCTCTTTGACGTTGTCTGGGAGCGGAGMTGACCAGTCTAGGACTTGGTGTTGTAGTCTTGACTTGTTGGAAACGTTGAGGACTGATGGAGATAGGTTTTGAGACAGGATCTCTGAGGCTTCTGGGAGATCTGTAAGGAGGATCTGGCTGGCTTGAGGGAAGAGAGTCGCAAGGCTAATCCCCACAATCCCACAGCCTGCTCCAAGTTCGACGATCTTGAGRCCCTTTCGAGAGAGTCTGGTTCTGAATACCGGTAATGGTGGCAGAGCTTTTGTTGATGATGATAGTYTAGTAGCAGATGACGATATCAAAGACAGATATCCTGATAGTAGCAATCCAGCATCCCTACATTGGCAGTATTAGCTGAGTCGAATGGAGGTCACGTACCTYAGGGTCCCGTTCTGATAATACGTACCATACATGTCGCGCGATTGACTCTCCAGTCTCCTCCCATATATGTATCATCAAGTGATCAGTGCCGAGAAGTCTCTCAGCTATGGCCGTACCACYGACTTGCTGCTGCTTTTGGCTTGTGATTTGAATATCCATACTTCTCACAGCTAGGATCTGACCACATTCTTCCATGCCATTGAAGTCTCGCAGTAGCCTCCCGAGAGAATCAGCAGAACGACGTTCATCCTTGGGCCTCACAAGCATCCGCAAGACTAGCYCAGACTTYTTGAGAATGGATGCTGGCACCAATAACTCTATTTCTAAGCCCCGCATCCCGTGGGTTCCTTTCCAAGTATAACTCTTTCCACTGCCGAGGACATTACTTCCAGTTTCATCCGTCAGCTCGGCGACGAGATCAACATCGGCCCATAGAAATGACTCTCCTAGATCGGTGGTAACTGTAACCTTGGCTCTCACTAGAGCGGCCCTCTTTCCTTTCTCGCTACTCAGTAGGCGAGGGGGCTTAAGGAAGCGGATGTAGTGCATCTTGGTTCAGATCACCTGATGAGGTCGAGTCTTTCCTTGTGTACGAACCAAGGAGCTCTTTAGTCAGAGTTCCTTCAGCTCGCAAAAAAGCGGCCGACAAAAGGAAGCTCGAAGGTCTCCAAATCCCAAATCCTCTTCAGGGCCCCTCGTGCGACGTTGACGAAACACCAATCCCTCAGCKCAGCCCTACAAGCCAATCGCCGCACAGCCCAGCCTTACGCCCCCTCCTCGTCCGAATAACCTTGGAGCCTCACCCGCGAGACCCAATCTGCGGCCCGTAAGGCTGGCCCGCCTGCTCAGCGCTTACGGAGTATGTAAAACGCTGACGGCTGAATAAAGCACGGMGCTTGCTTTTGCGAGTATGCAAGGCTGAAGCTGGGACCTCTCGTAAAGGCGGCCAGATCTTCGGGCYCAGCTTTGGATGCGGAGAAGTGGTTTCCGGCGCGAACAGGAGGATGCAACGAGGTGTTGGAACTCGGGAAGCACGAGGGAAGGCAACCATGTACGAGGCTCTGACTGTGTCTGCAGGTGTGTATGCGGGTCTCCTGCAGATCGAGAACGAAATTTGCCTGTCTACTGGTGGRYTGTTGGAGGCGAGGCGAGGGGGTGAGGAGATGGTGGGGTTGAGGGGAACGAGGCTCGGCTCGTGAAAGTTTGGGGGCTGTTGTCCTGTTGCTGCAGCCGCCTATTAATAGCCAGCGTGCATAAACGCACTGCCTGTATTATTTTGGACACAACTCTACCGACCGCTACCCTCCTATTCGTTCCCGGCCTGCGTTGTTACACGGCATTCGCAGGTATCGAGAACGAGATTTAGTTATCTTACTTTATATTGCGGCGCACGGCGTACACGAGCTGTGGGGCACGTAAATGGGGGAAGTATCGCTTCGTCCTTTAATGTACGACARTCATATCATATCAGCCTCTTCCAATGAGATATCCTCTTGCAAATTGGGGACTCCCCGTTTCTTCTCGTAGCACCTTACCYAACCTAAAAATAATCGTGCCACACCAGCGCATATTCTGTAGTCAGTGGCCTGTACATCGCGGGCACCCAGCTGTGCTATTACCCGTCAGAGGCCAGATACCAGAGAACCCTCACGATTGGCGCGATTCGGCCCGGTTGTCAGACCCAGCGTTACGATGAGTCTCTCGGCGGTCATGTCAAGGAGGGGTCGTATAATCTTCGATCGGTCCGTACGGCGTAAGATATTGGGGTCGGTGGYCGCTGATTCGACTCGTTTAGGAGAAAGGGGGAGAGGCGGAGGAACTTGCGCAGAAAATCCCACGAAAATGYCTCAGCTTTTGATGAACAACTGAGCCGTGCAATTGAAACAACCGTGAAAACTTTTGGCGGCATGGACTCCGTGCAGAGGAAACGGAAAGGGGGGCCACAAGAAACAGACAACCTTACTCGCTCGCTCCGTGTGTGACAGGCTAATTCGTGCGTGCCGTAAGCCACCACGAGGACTGTTCTAGAAACGGCACTTCACGACTGCTAAGAAACCAGACGGCTTACATGGTGGTGTGGTGCGAAGAACATGCAGCCAGCGCGTGCGTGAGAACGTGGGAAGGGGAAGTGACGCTGGCGGCAAATCTCACTGGATGGAAAAAAGGAGGGGTTGGGCTGGTGACGGCCGCAATATGCAAGGCATGAGCAGCGTCCTTGGCGGCTKGCCAGTGATTGTGCCAGTGATTGTGCCAGTGATTGTGCCAGTGATTGTGTGGGGTCGAGTCGAGGCCGTTGCAGCGCATGAACCATTGCATAGGCGGATATTTTCGTTGCCGATTATGTGCCTCCGCCGATGGAGGGTGGGAGGGTCCAGGGCTTGMGGGGGAGAGGTTGGGGGCTAGTAATAGAAACACTTACAGATTCACATTGTATTSATTGTGAGGGGAGGATGTTTGTTTGATTCTATTCTGGAAATCATTATCGTGCGGTTTGAGCTTTGTTTGAGCCCTGAATTGCGATACACAGATGCTGACGCTGGTAATGGATCTGTACTACCTTACGTTTTGTTTAGACATGGGTTGGTCACTGAAAAAAAGCGGMAACTTTTGGATGAATTGTATTGATCTGATTGAGAGAAAGTATGAAGGGTATCTTTCTGACGATGTTCTGAAGAGCGCGAGTGACAGAGAAACAGACGCCAATACTACCCCATATACTACCATCCATCAGAGAACTAGAAACTACGATTACAATGTCTCGGCCATGYCCAATATGCGCATCCAATCTCAAAAAACGGAACCCAAATGCGCTGACCCCGAAATAAGCAAAACCTAACCCAACTTTTCCCTTCCTGCCATGTCCATGATGCGCGATCTAAGAACCGCCCTGTGACCGGAAATATGGGTTGCCCTGTATCCTCTTTATTATTGTACAAACGATGCACCGCAGGAAAGTATCTAGGAACGCAGCTGGGGTATCATAGCCCGTAAAACCAAATGAAGACGGAAGAAATAGACGAACTCCCCCGTTCGATTCCCTTCGATCTTCTCTTCAACTCTCCCTCATATACGTGTATTGGCAAATCCTATTGGCCTGGTCTGCGCAGGATATCCTCGCAGTTGGCATCGAAYCGCAGATTCCACAAACGGATGGACGACATGAACTTTTCAGTCTGCTCAAGCTGTCTATCCCGTCCAAAGATGGAGTCAACAAACTCTGTACCTGCGTTCTTTCCCAACTGCGCGGAGTCCTTCCCGTGTCTCTTGCCCGCCTTCAACATAGGCGTTTCACATGCCTTTAAAAGCTTCTTCAATTTATCCGTCAACCGCTCTCCTGATTCAATRAAATCTTCTACCATCTCCCTATTCTCCTCCTTTCTAATGCGCGGCATGCATTCTTCTGCCCGTTTGACCTTTCCAGCAAGCTGTATTAGAAGCAGCCAGAGCTCGCCAGCCATGTCGGCGATGGGCGTTGCTGGACCGTGGTGATAGACGGTCCAGTCATACACCCACTTTCCGAGGCTGTTAGCATCGAAAACACTGCCCAGGAGCATGATAGGTTCCTCTGAAGGATCCCAGTTCTTGAGCGAGTATCCGGGCGGAATTCGATGCCGTCTTGCGTCAGCTTCGGTAGCCTTTGGTGTTGGTGGCGGCTTCTTCGGCGATGCAGCGGCGCGCGAGCTGTGTGGTCGTTGTGGCGTCGAGGATGATTGTCGACGCCTTCTAGGTGGTGGTTCGTACTGAGGCGTCTCCTCAAAGTCGTCTCTGTCATAACTATATCCTTGGCCCTGAGAATAGTAGTAATAATCAGTGCCATGCCCACGATATTTGTAAGTTGGTTTTGTAGACCGCCGAGCCATACGGTAGATCACACCATCCACCAGATAGTTTGCATATTCATAATCGTCCTCGTCGGAATCCCCATGAGAGGCTCGATAGGAGAAAGAATTTCGTCGTCGCTTTGCCTCTTGACGGGGCGCCGACCAAGAACTTTGTTTTCGACTCACATTGGCAGCAGTCGCGTAATGTCCGCTGGAGTTGTACCTCGGAGAGAAGGCTCGAGGCGAGCTATATCCATAGGCGTCTCCAGACGCGTGTCGTGAGTGATGTCGTGGCGACGGCGCAGATCGTTGCGGATAATATCCGTGGGCTCCCGCGGGCGATGCAGCCGGCGAAGGGGTCGCGCTGAATCCGTAGTATRCGCCCGGATGCGCGGGTGGCGTGTTGTATGAGGCGTAATTGTTCATGATATCCTGCTCTTGCGTGTCCTAGACACCCTGAAAAAGRAAAAAAAGAAAWAACGGGTTTCGAGTGCGCCGTTCCAACAAGGCGCTGAGGATGTGACAAGCCCGTCACCGTGGTATGTAGTCGGTACGAGAGAAGGAGGAAACCTGTGTCGTTGATCCGTACATGTCAAGAACTGGTTCTTGCGATATCCTCGGGCGAGGAAATCTGGTGTGTCGAAGTCGAGGGACTCGGCTTCGTGTTGATTCTGGAATGAGCTGGATCCGATAATCCGGCTCGAAAGTTGATTGGTAGGCGTGGTTGTGAAAAGCGTTGGGTCCGATGAGTCGAGTGGTTTTGTGAACAGGAGGGAAAAGAGAGAGGCTGGGGGAGAGGCGATCTAATATATTAGTCTTTTTGGTGAAATTCGCCTGCAGTGTGGTGGATGTTGGGCAAGGGTGCGTCGTGTGCGCTGGCCCAGGGGCTAGGGTACTAGGAGGTACCAGGGCTGGACAATAATAACCCAGTCTAAAGAAATTATTACTATTGCTATTGGGCTTTGCGAGCACAGACAAGGACCTTCTGGAAGGTGCGGTGTAGCATCCTGATTTGCCAGCACCAGTAGCGGGATGCCAGAGGRGCCAGAGGGGACCCAATAATACGAGAAGAGACTTACGAAGGGGTGCTTTTCGCGACGGTTCTGCAACCGAAATGACCTTGTCTTGAACCCTTCAAGCCGCAACAGTGATCTTCGCAGGGTCCCGGGGCCGCGTTGTGAGGCAGGAAATTAAAGATGGGAAGAGTTTTAACGAGCGGGTCCGTTCGTCACTGACGGGGGAGCAGCCTCTTCTATTCCGCCACGGACCGCGCTGTTGGATATGGGGCTGGCTGGCTGGTGCRGTGCGGTGCGGTGCAGTGCAGTGACGATGTTGAKGGAGCGGTGCGGAGCAGGGCAGGACTTAGTGACCCAATGCTGCGGATCAATGGCCTCGAGAGGGGCCTGGGAGGAGCCAGGCAAGTCGCCAAGTTGACACAAACAAATCCTGCGTCGCTTCTYGAGGACGCATGGAGTTGTCGATGGAGCTATCGCAGGWGCTGGAGTCGTCCGCGACAGTCGTTCAGCGTGGCGAGGGCAGAGGCATCGTCCAGTGTCGACGGCCGGCCTTCTTTCTGCCTTCTGGTTGGCGAGTGGCCACAGCGCGCTCGCCTTTGACAGGCGACGGATGCACTGACGATGGGAGCGTGAGGCCGGATTGAAGCAGTGTGAAGAGCGATTGGGCGCGGGCGAGAGCACGGCAGGATTATATTGTCCAGCGAGGAACAGCCGGTGCTCCTGGTTTGACGAAAGATCCGGGCCTGGGTCTCTGGCGTTCCGGCCAATCCGTTACCGRCTCGCTGAAAGGCAGAGCGCGGCGGCGACGGGGACGTGGATGCAGGCCCGGGTCCTGGCCTGTTCGGTCTTATGTAAGATACACATCCGTCTGCAGACGGGGATGGCGAGGGGAAGGGTGTGCGTGGGTGGGTGAGCTTCTATTCTGGAGCAGGCACAGCGCAGCGATGGATAGAGAGCAGATGCGGCATCATATATTGGGCGGGGKGGCACAGGAAGCCGCGCCTGGTGCAGTGGAGGGGTGCAAGGCTGGMGAGGGGGAGGGRGAGGGAGGGGAGGCTATTCAGGGGCGCCCGTCGAACTCATGACTGACTGATGGACTAACGCTGACCTCGGAGCCKKCTCGATYCAGAAAGTCGCCGCACATCGCCGCGCCATTCACACCCTTCGACTTCTCAGAAAAGAAGGGAACACCGGCGCAGCCATTCGAAATGGAGGCTGCCAGGACACACATTAGCCAGACACCCTGTTATGGCTCTGGCTGGGCAGCTGGTCCATTGGTACTATCGCTGCCACACCTTCGCGCTGGATCGAAAAGCGGCGCTCCATTCCACACATTTTGCATGCACTTTAGGATACAGCCGTATGACTAACTAGTGTATTTGCATTGGTGCTGCTTTTCAGTGCACCGCGAGCCACCCCAACATCACGCGCCGCCGTTAACCGCCAATATCGTGGTCACTATCGCGATTTGCAAACGGGGACGATCGGTTCCTGGGCTGTCATTGGGCTGCCGTTGGTTCTGGAGAGCCACGATATGGTCGTCCCTGCGCCCGTAGGTCAGTTGCATCCTCTGAATCGCCATGAACTTCCGCGATATGCGAAAGKAATGCGTAGTCTCCAGCCTCAACCCCAAGTTCTTTGATCGGGCGCCCCCCCAAATCTGCGCTATCCCCTCAGCGGGATCTTGCGACAAGCTACCGACGCGCGCTGCGGCCCCTAATGGGCGCCAATGTCGGGCACATCATCCACTGTAAGCTCCCTTCCCGCTGCAGTGGTTCACTGATGAACTTCAGCGCCCTGCAAGACGCTGCACGACGATACTCCAGCGTGCTGTCTTCTTGATCTACMGCGCTGATGCGAGGCGGCGGGCTGCTTTGGCGAGAGCAAACACTCTTGCCGAGCCTCCGCCTGGACCACTCCACTCCACTCCAATGCATTCCCMTGAACCATGCTGGGCGCGGCGCACCCCGGCATCCTCGCGGCCCCTRGTCCTCTGGCCGTTCGTCCTGTGGCGTTGAGCGCGCCGTCCCTGGAAAGGAAACAGACCTCCCTGGACTTTTCCATTTGCARACTTTTCACGCTCGCTCCGCCTTATCTCAAGACACGAACGAAGCCCCTGTCTGACTCATGGCSAYACCGTTCAAAACAAACTCTCAAAGGARCTCCCTACTTCGTTCGCGTCGAGATTCCTCCTGGTGCCGCGCTGGACCTCTTGCAGCGACAAGTCACTTCTAGTGGGCAGCCTGCATTGCAGACTGCACGTCCTCCGACATCATTCGCAAATGACCCTGGTCCGAACCACGTTGCACAGGATAGAGCACGAAGAACACCCTGGACGCTCCTTCCCGCTCCAATCTAGCATTGGCTGGGAATCTAGCCCATGCAGCCTGATAACGACACTACTGTGCACTCTTCTTTCTTGCATCGATAGCATCACTTTCGATTCATTTCCAGTAATTCTCAGGCGCAGTACAAAGCGGTGTAGCATACGTGTCGCATGTTATGAGGTCCAATGTATGCGCAGTGATGTAAAGCTGAAAATTTTGATTCTAAACGATTGGAATCAGTCATTTATTCTTTGCCATCAATTGATTTTGGT
Organism: Lachnum nothofagi; assembly: GCA_003988875.1. Taxonomy (NCBI): domain Eukaryota; kingdom Fungi; phylum Ascomycota; class Leotiomycetes; order Helotiales; family Lachnaceae; genus Lachnum; species Lachnum nothofagi. The sequence continues at coordinate 15,100 of QYSG01013779.1, forward strand.
ACTACAGAATGCCGCTTTTCTACCACAAATGGACAGTTAGGCCGAGTGGCCTGCCTGCCAAAAGCGAAGAATGTCTCAGCTGGAGTGGGATTGAAATGCGCGTTATTGCGAAGGCTGGAGCCGCCTTGTCAGTCACCMGATGTTGGTTCGCGCTTAGGGAGACACTAAGCCAATGAGGTGGCCGAACAAGTGTGATAGAGAACGGCTGAGATCCAGCCTCACGAGATATTGTGTGTGGTACAAATCAAATTTGATAGGTGCTGTCAATGCCATCGCTCAAAGAGTACGGGATCGTCGTTTCATATTTGAGTCATCCGTAACTTTAAAATAGCGGCAAATATATTGATCCTCAACCTCTCTCGTGTGGCAAAGAGGCGTGACTATGAACATTCCGAGTGCGTCCATGGTATCGGAAACTTCGGAGAGAAGTCCATGGCTACCAGAAGATCTATCCGGATTTCATGCTATCTCCGTTCATCTGTCGCATTCACGCTCCTTCACGCTCCGTCTATGACTGATGAAGCTTGCTCATAGATTTGTCAGCCCCCCTTTTCATTAGGCGAGGCGGGTCATATGACCAGGTGCAGCCTCAATATGTTTCCAAATCTATCATCTCCGATGGCTGTCGCCCGAGTACAGTTCCTATGGGTTACGTACGACTCATCTCCAGCTTCACGATCAGTAACACAGTGGCGAAGAGTCATCGTGCAAGGATGACCCCCACTAGCTGTGCTTGGATCATTCAGAATAACACTGCTATCCTACAACAAATATCCTCATCCTGGATTCCATCCTTTCTCCATGRCACAATATTCGTTCGATCTCAGCTTTTCACGTTTTCAGCACAGCTTGAGCCAAAGTCTCGATCCGCACCTCTGAGTCACATTCGAAGATACGCGTTGCAATTCTACCCAGCCACCCATTGCCTCCCCCGAATGATGCGCCGAGAATGTTGATCTCGGTATTGGATGGAGGTCTCTGGCCGTGCTGACGCCGGCCGGGAATGATGGTAGAGCAAAAGCAGACTCTAGATCGTCAAGTGGGATGACGGTATTGGCATATCATTTTGCCACCGGAAATCACTAGGACTCACAAGATTATGAGTCTTCAAGTTTTCAGCCTCAGAACCAGGCTCCAAGGATGATGCGTCCATGTCGATGRCCCGGTGACGAAACGGGTAGTTGAGTCATCAACTTTAGGCCTGATCGATGAAAGCTTAAGGCAGAGAAAGGATGCTTGCTCGGATGGCGACGATTCTCTTGAGAGGTAAAATAAATTCATCGGACGATTGACCAAGGTAGTCCAAAACGCCGTCAGACAGAGTTCAAGTATCGTTAAACGGCGAAGATGAGAGTCCCCGAGATCGAAAAATTATGCTGAGATTAGAATTGCGACCGGCCTAGGGAATTGGTGCCCCGAGCATCATATGTGGGATTTTGTGGCCAAGTGGTCATGATGAGTAATGGCAGAAAGATTTGTGTGAGATTGTGGAGTGTTGGATCTTGTTTAAGGACTGACGTTCGGTACGACATGTATCTTAACGGTAGGTGGAGATGTTGATTGTCCATTCATTGCTTTTCACGAAATATTTGCAGTTGATGTGTCATATCCYAGTTTGAGACATCCTCCTATTAGCTTCTTAATGTAGTCCAATGTTGGACGATACGGAATAGTCGAGAGAAAATATTTTCATTTGATTTAGACAGRYAAGCCGAAATAACAGCAYCGAAAGAAACTCAATGCCCGCGAAAACCTGCCAATGGCGAATTGGAGCCTATGCGAAATGAAGCCCTGCCGTTCCGAACAATAGTCATGGACTCATCCCGAGATTACCAGAGATACTTCTAGTAGCGCCTTGGAAGCTTGAAAGCTTCGTGATGGCACATGGCACTCTGCATTCCGCTTTAGAGCGTACRCGTTACGAGCCCAAGGACTATTGTATCCCTCATTTAACGAAGAGATCGCGGTCGTTGCCCAGCTCTTTGGAGAATGCGACATAAGCAGCATGGTACCTAGTTGACTCCAGAGTAGTCCCCAAAGGTCAGAAGTAAAGTTTGAATCTCTGTCCAAAGTCATGCTGTGTGGCATGCCGCAATCGCAGAGCAGAAGCATTCGCAAAAGGACTATAGCCCAGTTGTCAGCGCTGTGCCTAGAATGGCTGGGGAGACACCGATCACTACATCTAATCCTTTTGTGCGTGGTGGAAGTTTTCTTAAGTCTTAACCATTATGGCACCTTTTTCGGTGATCAAGGTCTCCTCTATTAGCATACATGAGGTGGACGACAAGCATTGCYAACCACATTCTACGTTAGAGAAAGTATCTCTAACACGAGCAAATAGCCAAGACTACATAGTTTATGCTCAAGGGGGCTGGTGTGACAGGCTCTTTGACTTATGTCGATTTGTTCTGCCCATGCACGCCGCCGTCAGTGAGCAGCGYAGAAAGGGGATACATCATATCYAGTTCGGATGATTTAAGAAATTCTAGCCATATAGAAGGAATGAGACATCCATATAGACATCTATTGCTAACGTCTATCTAGGAGGCTAGTAGTACTTGCTAAGGATGGTACTCACAGACAAGGAAATCTATGAATACAACTTCTCATCTTGCGATAGCCTTACCGTTACATTCTCTCTTCATAGCAGCGAGCTCCTTCTCTTTACTCGTGAAAATGCTACCTCCATCAGCACAAGCCTTCACCCAAATCACAYAAGCATACAGTCGTTATTCGTCACCCTGCCCCTCTAAAGCACCCCGCTTCTTCTCTTCCTCAATCCTCTTCTGCTCCTCCTTCACAACGTCTCTCAGCCCCTCACCTCTCAGAGAACTAAGCCCACGTCTCACAATCCCACTGTCAACCGCCCGCGCATCTCTCTCATACACCACATTAATAACCATTAAGCTCGCCACAAACAGCCACACATCCCCGCCCCTCACACCCCTCCACCAGCCCCTCTTCTTCCCCACCTTCCACGTCGAATCCAGACTCGCGCGCATCCCGTACAAGAACTCCGCTCTCCCGTGGTTCCTCACGAAGAAGCCCCACATGCCACCCAGCATACCACCGAAGAAGAATCGCTGCGTAGGGAGGAATTTGCGGGGGAGGAGCTGCTGGAAGAGGCAGACGGCGGCCCAGGACGTGCCGATGGGCCCTGCTACGAAGGCGCTGTAGAGCAGGATGCGGGAGGCGAGGGCGTTGAGCTTGGTGAGCGGGGAGCGGTAGAAAGCTCTGTAGGAGGGGAGGGAGAGCACCACGAAGACGAGCGTGAAGAAGCGGGCGAGGCGTGGGATGACGCGGATCCAGTAGGTTAGGTAGACGCGCAGGCAGGACGGGTCCTGAGGGTGGAGCGCTGCGCAGGTCATTGAGGTGATGAGTGGATGGGCGGCGGCGGTGATGGGTCCGATCTTTTCGAGGGTAGGGGGAAGAGTAGCTGTATTTGGGAAGAGGATTGGAGAGACGAAGGGCCTGTGGTTATTAGCTTCATACCCAGAGATAGTCAAGGGACCTTACGGGTAGCCGAGACGAGCGGTCTCAGCGAACCCTACGTCGACCATGTCGTGATGGCTTGGCCAAGGGAGAGAAGCTGGGTAGCCCTCCGGTCGGTCGTGTATATACTCCGGAGAATACTTCATGATGAGATCCGCATATGTCTGCCAGAGATTAGCAATGTCTAGCGGAGCCAATTGCTTAGACATACCTTCGGGAAACAATCCCGATCAAAAACGAACGCATGTACTGACTGCCCGACCGCCAACGGGAACAAGAGCCAACTCCCCCACCACCAAGGTCTCYCCCACCTACTTCCCTCCTTGCCCCAAATCCAGCCCTCACTTTCCGCGTGGAAATACGCAAACTCCGCYGCACGACTCAAAGCATATATGGCAATCGTAACCCGAAGCTGCTCACTAGGGTATACACCGAGCATCAACCCAGCCAGACTGGCTCCGACTGCCGGAGCAARACTTGATGTAAGGGTCTTGGAGGTGCGTTTATTCCTTTGCCGAAAGGGACGCGCTTCATCCGTGAGGAGATGGGCTCGAAGCCGCGTGAAGAAGCGGAAGAGGATACGGTGGAGGAGGAGGATTGTGGAAACGGAGAAGGACAGTCTGAAGTTCGGGGACTTCCATAGTGGTACTCTCTTCCCTCTATTTAGCCAATTATGTCAGCCGCATTGCTTTTATACAATTTGGGAAAACAGGAACCGTACTTCTCTTTCCCCTTCCCCAGCAATCGGTCACTAATAGCCCCCCAAGCCTTCAATGCTGCGCCGGTTGCCAGAAACACCCGCAGACTCGCTCGTACGGCACTCGCATTATAATCATCCCTCCCGTTCGGCCTCTCGATTAGCTTCTCTACTTTGGCGACGGTAGGAGCATTTCGTTTCAGCACTTTGGAGCGCGAGATGATGTACTTGTGAAGCGTTTCGTACTCCTTGGCCGAAATCGTATACCGAAGCGTGTTGCGCAGGATAGGATCTGCTGTCGACTTTGCCGAGACACGGTCTGACGGCGGCGGCCCAGAGGTAGAGGACGATGCCATCGCGCTGGCTGCTTATGGTGGCATGGAGGTGGTGTTGTTTCGAAAATAAATAGTGCTGGGAATCTGACTGCGCTCGACACTCCTCTTACGCCGCCCAAATCTTTAGTTTAAATGCCTAGTCGGGATGAGTGGCACGAGATTTACGAGTATCACTGCTGAGCCGCATTGAAGAGCCGTACAAATCGTCGAGTAATTGGTCAAAAGGGAACAGGGAGGTAGCTTCCAAGCTGCTTCTACGCGGCGCGGTTGGAAGATTCTCCAGCAACAACATAGCCGGAAAATTTAGCGCTCTTGAATATTACTACTATTAATGTACTTGTCATCTACCCCTCAAGGCAATGCTGATTAATTTTATACAAGACTCCGAAGTACCCAAAATCTGCGTCGGCTCTCCATGAGAGGCTTTACCAACGCCCGCTCATCAACTCCAACTCCAATTTACCCCATTCCCACAGGTTATACTAATCGCTGTGTACGGGACTTGCTTCGCCAGCAGGAATCCTATCTCTCAACCACGCCAGAGTAGCTTCAGTTCCCTTTTCCAAAATTGTGTACTTGGGCACGCGGAATCGATTGCCGCTCACATCCAGCCGCTCGAGCCCGCCTGCCCCCCCCAGCAGACCAAGGCGGGCATTGAGGCTGTTTATTTCATTGCTGCTGCAATCCAAAGTTCTGAGGCCCTTTACAGACTCTGGAGAAAGCTCTCTGATCGTGTTATTGGAAGCAAAAAGAGTGACCAAACTCGGGAAGTGCCGCCTGAGAGAAGGTAGGGACGTCAGGCGATTGAAGCTKATATCGAGCTTCTCCAGCCGTGGAGCGTGAAAATGCTGTATCAACGGCTGCAAAGAGTTGAAGGTATTGGAGCTTAGATTAAGCTCTTTCAAAACCGGCACCTCTAGATCATCCTTCATAAAGTTATCGCTATTTAACTCATTGTGGGCCAGACTCAAAGTGGTCAAGGTTGACGCGAAAAAAACGATTGAGGTCGGAATCTCGCTGAATCGATTGTGGTGTAATTCTAATGTTTTGATGGCGTTATTAGCTGCAACTTCAGCTGCGACGAGGGGGTTGAGAGAATGGGACTGGGTATTAGATCGATCGAGAACGCCTCCAGCTTTGACAGGCCAATAGGATGAATTTGGAGAAAGAGGCGTCGTGGGAGCAGAGTAAAAACCCCCATCAGTATCACTTCCGGCTTCGTGCTCAGGTGGRGCCATCCTTGCTTTGAGAGCTCGTTTGAGCTCTTCGGTAGTCATACCGGCAAACTTCTTGTCTCGCAACGGGTTGCCGCTAATCCGGAATATATCCAGGTTGTCCATGCCCCCAATTGCATCCTCTATGATCTTGATGTTGTTGCCACTGAAGTTGACGYTCTTCAGTTTTTGTAACGTGACAAATCCTTCAGGAATAGCTGCAATGCTGTTGTCCTCGGCTGCTATTGTGAGAAGAGACTTCCAGGACGATAAGTCCGGGAGACTTCCCAATCGATTAGAGGAGCAGCTAAGCTGGTGAAGACAAGGGAGACTGAGCTGGCCAGACGYTGCAATGCTAGTAATAGAATTGGCTGTTACATCTAAGAGCTGGAGATGCGGCAGCTCCTCAACATTTGCCGAGACGAGGGCACCAGAAAGTTTGTTCTTCGCGGCAAGAAGCTCGATAAGCGGCAAGTTTTGCAGAGTCGTAAATGGGAGCGAGGTGAAGCTATTGTTCGTGATGTTGAGTACTCGTAAATGCGTCAACTCCGCCATATCTTCTGGTAAGCCCGTCAAATGATTGTGTTGTAAGTCAAGAGTCTCCAGTCTTTGGAGGTTGGAGATTCTCTGGTCTAAGGAGCCTTTCAGCTCGTTGCCTCCAATCTTGAGGTCCCGTAAGGAGAGAATTTGAGAAATGACTTCAAAGCATTCTTTGCCGAGCTTGTTGTTTGCCTAAGCCTAGTTAGTTGTTGGGAGCACTCTCCTGGATTCATGCCACATACAAGATTCAGAGTTGTCAGTAGCTCGAGTCTCCTCAGTCCAAGGGGCAATGCTTTCAAGACATTTCCATGAAGATCCAATGTCTCTAGTCCGCCGAACTGATTCCCTCTGGCGTCTTCATCATCTATACTCTCACGAGGATCGATGTCGGGGAACACATCTTCACGGAGCAACTCAAGCTCRTTATCAGCAGCGACAAATCTCRTCAGATCCACAGCCTCTGCCCACGAACCACTCTCAATTGCCTCTAGATTATACATGTTYATGACTTCATCGGGAATCTCTCTGAAGCCCATTGCCGCAATATTGAGTCGCCCATCAGATCGTGCAGCATCAATACGTTTGCGAAGAAGGCCTTTAGAGCTATTCTGGCCCATTTGTTGATTGAAAGGGTCATCCGTCAGGCCGAAATCAAAGGACTCGCTTGGAATTACCGGCAATTCTTCACCGTTCAAACCGGGTTCAGAAGGCTTTGCGGCCACAGCACGCTTTGCAGCTTTCGCCTTCGCGATTTGATCTCGAAGTGCAGCAGATGATTTTCTGGGGGTTGCGTCTTGGCTCTCGCTTGACACAGAAGAGGTGGTCTTTGAGGAGCCAAATTTAGAAGTCGTCGATGTGACGTCTGAAGATGCATTGGATAACAACGTAGTGGTCTTCTTCTTTGGGCTATAACCAGTTTTTTCGGTATCAGCAGTGGTGTCCGAGGCTGGCAATGAAGGTTTGCGAAACAAGCCATTGGCAGATGCGCGTGGCTTCAGCGGTCTCGAGGCAAGAGTCTTGCTTCCTGCTTTAAGAGCCGGACCCTTGACAGYGGGCTTTATAGGGCTTGGCGAGTGTTGCTGATTCTGTGTTCCAATGCTAGGAGATGACGAGGCAGAACTGTCAGGAGTTGGGGGCATATTGCTATGGATCTTGGCGGGAGTCTTCAGAGACTTAACAACTACTGGTCGTTTCGCTGGGGTTCGTGATAGGACCGTAGTTTGCGGGGGTCTGAAAGTGTTTGTAGACGCACGGAAATCAAATGGAACGGCTGATGCCTGACTCTGGCTTGCTTGACCGCTGGAACTAGGTCTCGAGCTCACGGATCCAGATGGAGGCCGCATTGACCCCTGCAAGGTCTCAGGGTCAGCATCACTTGATCGATAAATAACTTGGAGTACTCGAGGATATTCGAACGTCCCAGAACTCCTGAGACAATAGGATCCAGGATTTTCAAGCTCCATATACCCCCRAGTTTCTCCAAGCAGAGAACAGGAAATATACGTACATCCGACTGCTGACTAGACCCTGGCCGTGACCCTGGCCTTGAAGAGTGGAAACCACTAGAAGGAGGGCGCATAGGACTTTCGCTGGTGAAGAAGCTTGAATTTCTCTTTCGCACTGCAGGAGAGGACGGTATACTTTGCAAAGTTTCCATTGTTCGTTCTGATAAGGACGGTCGTGGTTTTCGAGGTACGTTCAGTGGTAGGTCGTCTGTATCGTCCAAAACCGGACTATCTCCCCCCTGAATAGCACCTCCCGCCGGCCTTGTATCAACTTGGTCGTTCTCGAAGAAGTTCCGCGAAGGCTTCCTGAAAAGCGCTTCATGGCTAGGCTGCCGCCGAACGAGCGGTTTTGCAGGTGTATGGATAACTGTTCCGGTCGAAGTATTGCGGTCTCTGGATGGTTCGCGGSTTTCTGACGTATTAGAAAAGTTGGACCTATAAGTACTCSAAGTCAGCATTATTTGATCAAGGAGAAAGTCTGGTTATCCGGGATAATTCGAAGGTCTCAGAACTCCTGAGACAATAAAATGAGGAATATTCGAGCTCTAAAGCTCCAACTTCCTCCAATAAACATTCAGGGAATACGCATACCCGGGTCTTGATGCGACGGACGAAGAGAGCTGGTCGCGTGAGGGAGCGCTTCGAAGGCGTGGATTGACAATATTCAGTCTCGCAGGCTGTTGCAGACTCTCTTTGGAGGGAGATGCGCGGACGGCAGCGCGGGGGATAGGGAGCCTCGAGGGTCGAGGTATTCCGGACGGCCTGTTGGTTGATTGATCCATGGCTGGATGCGTGTTGAATTTGCGTATTTCGAAAGTCCCAGATCTTCAGAGACGATCACCTGTTGGCGATGGTGTTCTGGCTCAATTGTTCTTTTGTTCCTTCGTGTCGCGGCGACTGCGGTTTGAGCGGGACTCAGGAGTTGATCATAATGCTGCTGTCGAGTCGGTGTATACAGTACCTCCGTACGCGTAAATAAAGCCAATAGCGCGTTACGAATTGCGATCAGGAGAGATGCAAAAGAACAAGGTGTCAGAACCGCGATACGTCCCCTTGGSCACACCAGGAAGGCACGATGCGCTTGGTCATKGCCTCTTCGAGCCAGTCCGGTGGTGATTAAATTATTCTCCGTGAGGTTGATGCTTTGGAGTCCAGGCTGCACAGCCAATGAGAGCGTGGGAGGCTGATACTTCTCTATGCTACAGAAGTCCTTCACATAAATTAAACACGGTCTTGATTATTATTTCGGTATACTTCTAGAATCAGATTTTATCACATATCATGAGCATCGCATCGGCAGAAGGTTGTATTAATTTCCAATAGCTCGATTTTCTGGCACTGGACGCCGATTTCRAGTCTTTCCCAGCCTCGCCAAACGCTACTGTAGGCCATCTCCCGGCCACCCGCTTTTACTTTAATCCGCCAGCCCTCTGTTTGTTTCACCCCCCCGACGATCGCCAGATCGCTCACCGATATCGTGTCGCATTCTTTACATCCCCAGTCTCTGGCTGCCAACTCATCCAGCTCGATACTATCCGCGGCGCTCATCGTCTGGGCCGGATGCGACACGCGCTCGCTCACTCTCATTTTGGAGAACCCGTTGCGCAATCCTGAATCAAGGCCAAACAAGCACACAATCGGCACGATATTCTTCGGCCTCTCATCTGATCTCTCTCCGACTCTGAAAYCACTATCTATCGCAGTAACCTGGTATGATACTTGCGACACAGTCGTTGAAGGATGCGCTAATCAGCCAGTAGATCTGTCGCGAATACCTTCAAACCCAGCTCACGATGTCCTCTCCAAGTTCCTTTGACGAGACCTCTACTCCGGTCGAGAGACCTTCGACCCCGCAGAACCAAGACCTCGACCTACCTCCTAGACAAGAGCTTCATCGATCTGCTTCGCCGGCCACATCAATGGTAGCYGCGCCGGGAACTTCGTCGCTCCTCTCATCTTCCATGACCCCACCACCATCCTCTCAAGTCCCACCCTCTCGACATRCGATCCCTTCGTCGACYACACCCGAACTATCCATTCTCTCATCTCCTCCACCAACTATCCTCAATGGCGTTAAGAGAGAGGCAGTCAGTACGCTCCCGAAGCCGACTTCGGACCAAATTGCCAATGCATCTGCTGAGGAACTCCGGGAGATGGTGCAGGCAGTGCTGTCGGAAAACATGAAGCTTGATATTATCGCTCGAGAAGCCCGCATGTCTGCTGCACATTACAAGCTGCAGCATAATCTTCTCACCATTGAGAGCGAAGAGGCTGTAAAGCATTTRGAAGTGGAACATGACATGACTCTTCGTGAGGTTGAACTCCTTCAGCTACGCGTGCGAGATACGCAGGAGCCTCCAGAGCTTGAGATGTATAAAGTCCGCTGCCAAAAGCTTGCCGAGGAGGCRAATAAGCTGTACGAGCAGCTGCGCAGAGCCAAGCGGTTGATCATTTCCAAGGATGACGATATYACTGATTTGCAGATGGACATCAAACAGCTGCGCGAGCGTATCCGYCAGAACCGCAAGCATATCAATGAGCTGCGAAGTCCGGGTGGCCCGCTCCATATAAGTAGTCTCCAGAACTCTCCRGTCACCCCTCAGCAATATCGCTCAACTCCAAAGCACACGCCAATGACCAATCGGTCCATTCGTCAGGCTCGTGACCACAGCCAGGAGCCATTCGCTGCTTTGCTGCTAGCTGATCGAGTCCTGAGTCAGGAGAACAATAGTGCGCCCTCAACCCCCATCATTGGCAGACGCCCAAATCCGCATACCCCAAATCGACACAATCGTGGGGTTCAGTCGCTTTCGTCTCTCCCTAACACTTCTCAATCTGGAAGACCAGGAACCGCAAACTCAGTCCTCCTTCCATCAGCCCAATTCTCCCCTCACGCTGACACTCGTGTTGCCAATACCCTTGGTCAAGGTGTCATTCAAAAATCCCGAGAGCGACGCCGCAAGTCTAGGGACAGCACCATCTCAGCTTCAGACCATGAAGAAATTGCTCGTGCTGCTGCTGAATACCGCGAGGAGAGCGAGGAGATCCCTGAGAGCCAGGCCAGCCAGAGTGCTACCGAGATGCTCCGTTTAGACCCACGTGAATCCTTCGAAGTTGCTGCATCCCGCACCACGACGCCGACACCTACTGCAGAGAAGAATCTTCAACAATCCAAGATTTTTGGGGGACTTACCAAACCGGTTTCTGAGAAAAGAAAGCGGGTCGACGACGACTACAAGAGCGACTTTGCTGCTAAGAAGATTCGATCCAGTGCTGGAGGAATCGGCTTGGGAATCGGCTTGGACCCGGCTCGAGTATAACGGGCATCTATCCGCCTGGTCAATTTTCCAAAATTTCCAATCTCGGCCTGAGCGGCGAAAAGATGTCCTGCTCGATTTCACAACCATTGAATTGGACCGTATTGGACTGTGTGTGACATGATTTGCGGAAGGAATTTTCTATTGATGAGTAAATGATGGATCGGCTACGGGTTTCGCTTCTTTCATTGTCGAAGAAATCTTTGCAAGCCTTCGCAGTGTACTTGTACGATTTCTCCCCTTCTTCAATCAGCCATTGTATAGTAGTAAGCGTTGGCTACGGCCTTGGTCTGGTTATTTCATTGGAATGGGCTTAGGCTATCGTTGGTTTGCTATGGCATATGGCTAGGCCAAGCCCTACTGAAGGTACGGCACATATTGCGTTGAGAAGGACACTGGCTATGCATAAAGAATGCCTAYCATAGGGAGTGGGAATACAATCTTGATCTTTGGCTCTGCCTGTGAATATCTCGTACCACACCGCATGCGTGACCGTGGACAGTCCGTCTCAGACAGACATCAGCTTCAAGGACCACCACCACCATGGCCCTTTCCCCAAATACACAGATAGCCCGATTCCTGGTGGACATCGACGGCGGAACTCACTTCGACGTGGCTTCGACTTCTCGCTTGCATGGCAGAGAAAATCGCGCCCTTGCTGATAGTCGTCTAACGATAAGGTAAGGCAAGGCTGCGCCACCACAGTGTCGAATCCATCCAGCATCGGCACGGAGGACGGAAGAGAGGCTTACGGTATCGGTATCGTCACGCCGTTCTTGGCCTGCAGAAAGCTTCGACGTTGAGAGAAGGCTGAAGGCCGGCCCAGCGAAGTGGATACGAGCCCGTAGCAAACAGACCAATCACCGCCCGTTTGACCATTTTGCAGCCCCAGCATCCAAAACTTCCGCATCCCACATCTCCTTTTATTCCCTTGAGTCTCAAGAGATCTCGTGCTGCATTGCAGACTCTCGAAGGATTTGTGTGAGGCTGAGAAGAAGCTTCAATGACGCAGCCTGCTCGTCATTCGACACGGAGCAGATCTGCCGACGATCAGGCTGCGAGGAACACAACCATCCTTGGAAACGGCCCCCAACGGCCTACCTTATTCAATATAAGGTTGGCACCTGATCCTAGAGCGAAGGGATTCACAGGACAGGAATAATTTCGAAGTCTCCGTGAATCTCTGCTTACCATACGAGTTTGCCAAGTGTGAGCGAGGCCCTTCGATTGTGGCGCAGCACCTCCCCTTTTGACTTTTGACATAACCTCCAATACCACACCGGTCCCGTCCCCTCACTGTGCTTTTGGCTATTTCATCAGGGTCTTTGCGGTCGCCCAGGAAGTCTTGAAGGCTTGGTGTCGTGCCTGGGACAACTTGGAAAACTACACGATGGACGGCTCTAGGTCTCTCAACGGTAGGGCACGAGCAGACCCTGGACCTAATGATCCCTTGGACTTTTTGACGTCGTTGGATCCAGCCCCCCAATCATCAATAAGCCCAATTTTCAGTTCARGACCCGTCAGCCTGAATCTGCCCGAGGGAGAGGTTCAAGCTTTGTCTAAGCAAATACAAGACATTCTTGATTCGGTGCCCGCGGACGAGGACCAGGTGATGGGAGAGGGCGAGGACGAGGATGAGGAAGAAGCAGAGATTGACCTTGAAGATCAACAGAGGAGGACAGAGAAGTTGAAGGGTGCGCTGTCACCACTTGCTCAGTTGTGGTGGTCCAATTCGGAGCAACTTGATCTGGTGACTGAGAAATTGGCGGATGCAAGTCGACAAAGTAAGTCATTGGACTTCTTAGGAGCCTTGCTATAATTCCCCCTTTATCTTGCCGAGCCATGTTCTTTTCTCTCCGCCAGGCTTAGATTTGTRGCCCTTTTGTGTTTATGAGAAGTGCRGATCAACGTCATTTGYCTCGTCTCTACTATCGCCCTTGACGATCCTTGCTGATCGCTTCCACAGCTAAATGGCGAATATCATTGGGGGACTCAGGCGTCCTTGCTTTCTACTTTGAAGCATTAAAAGCCCAAGATCTTAGACATACTTTGAAGCTTCACATCCTCCGGCTCATCGGGAATTCATGTGCAGACACRGGTAGGTTCCAGTGCTAGATCCYTCTATTTAAAAAACCATCTAACTTCATYAGACGAGAATCGCTCACGAGTCGTTGCTGCTACCTATCTACCTACTATAATTCTGCAATTAAAAGATACCTCTCTTCTGCCATTTACGATACCCGTTTTGTATAACATTTGCATAGACTATGGTCAGTATCTTCAAGTGAAATTAATAACAAGCTGCTGACTTCACTAGAACCTGCCCAACAGCAAGCTTCAAATTCTTCTCTCACCAAAGAGTTTATTGGGCTCATTTCGAGCCCTGCTTTTAACGATAGCAAGGCCTTCCTTGGCTATACTTGTAAGATCCTRGATCTCATGATCTCCCAAGGTATGTATATTGAGCTTCTTCTGCATCCAGATCTATGGCTAACTGATTAATCAGTATCTGAGCCTGYAATGGCCCCTGAAAATACCGCTATGGTTCTTTTTGAGATTGCTGTTGATAGACACTCACCATGTGACATGGATGACTACGTCTCTCTTGTCAACACAGCAGTGGCGTACTTACAGAATGAGAAATTTCAGAAAGCTTTGATCTCACAAGGAGGACTAGACACCACTCTATCGGTCCTTGTCGATTCATATACCCGATTTGATGCCGCTCCTTCCATTGGCATCTCTGCGCCAGATCAAGACGAAGCCAAAGTCCTATCACAAATGCGGAGCAATCTCAACCAAGTTTTATCAGACGTCTCTGCACTACCGGAGTTCAAAGAAGCATATCTAGTAGTATCCCCATTGACAAGTTCGCTTCGACGCTGGCTCTCAAGTCCTCAACTCCAGCTCCAGGTTTGCGCATGTATTATGCTCGGAAACCTAGCCCGCTCAGACGAAGCCTGCATAGAATTTGTCCACACCTCCAAAGTTCACAAGCCGCTCATCGAAATTCTCACCGAGACGAGCAACTCTCAGCTCTTACACGCTGCCATCGGCTTTCTCAAAAACCTCGCCATGCCCCTTCAAAACAAAGAAAACATCGGCACGCCTACCCTATGGGCTACCCTCCCCCGCCTCTGGGCCATGGACACCCTCCAACAAATACAATACTCGTCAATCTCCCTCGCACGCCAGCTCATTAACGGCACCTGGGAAAACGTCCGCTCAGTCTGCGCCCGGTTGTCTGACGACGTCGACTCGCCCGCGCACATGCGCTCYGACCTGTCCCTTCTCATCGCGCTCTTCGACCGTACCGACGCCGAGCCCGTAAAGATGGAAATCGCGCGCCTCTTAACAGCGATATGCCGGACCTTCAACACGATCGCGCCTGTCCGCACCCCCGAGGACTCGGAGCGCATCCGCAAGAACTTCTTCACGATGCATCCGGACGTGGGCCGCCCGCTGAGCTTTATGGTCAGCCAGATGAAGTGGCCGGTCGTACGGAGCGAGGGCTGGTTCGTGTTTGCGCTGATAGCGCGTTATCCGGAGGGCGCGCAGTGTATCAGCGATATGATGCAGGATGTCACAGTTTTCCAACCTCTTGTGCAGCTGCTTACGGGTAAGGACCTCGTAGAGTACAAGAGCCCTTCTACATCTGCCTCTCCTGATGCCTTGACCTCTGCATCGTCTCCTGATAGCGCCCCGACGCCGGAGAGCGTCAAACCGCATGYGCAAGCTGCGGAGATGGCGCGRCTTGATCGGGAGAATGCGATGATTCTCGTGAGTGAGCTACTGAAGAATCGAGGGAGCGAGATGGCCGTCATGCGGCGGACGTTGTTTGAGGATTTGTTGAAGGGCGGTGGGGATTTGATCATGAGTTATAAGGAGGCGAGGCCGGGCTGGCATAGTAATCCGGTACCGCCGGAGAGGAGGGTCAGGGCGGGGCTTAATCTTCAGGAGGCTGCGGCGGAGTCTTTTAAAGAGTTTATGGGTTGAGATAGGTGGGTAGATGGCGCTGGCGTGGCGTAGGATAGATGCATAGATGGAATACAATGACTTTGGCGAGGGGTTGGGGTTGGGGTGACGAGGTCGTTTTTGCTTTKSACGCTTGATTATTTGATATTTTTGACCCTTGATGCTCAATGTTTGGATGCGTTTGATGTTTGATGGTATTGATGCTTCGTACTGTCGGAAATACATTGTAGAGAGGGGYCAAGCTCAACCACGTTGGTAAGGCTAAGACGAGTTTTGAGCCTCGCTAACACTCCCGCTATGAAGATCTGAAGAGGAAAGTCTGCTTCTTGCTTTGAATCTGTGTCTTTATCTGCTGCTATTGGGATGAAAAGCATGCTTTCAAGTAGCTTTACCTTTGAAAAACCTTCCAACTGGCTTTGTAGGCCCAATAAGCATGGTTGGTACTCGCCTTAGCACTCTTGTCTTTGTGCACTCGATTTGGCAACGAGCCTTCAAGATTCTCAAAGCAGGTTGATTCGAATTACTGTACTGCATCCACTCGTACTGATCCGCAGCTCGTCCCCAAGTTATTTGGGCGGTTATATGGTTTAGCGAGCTGGCCCCCTTTTGTGGCGAATTGTCGGCAAAGACGCTTGGTCATTTAATAAGTTGAAATAAGCAGGAATGCTGGCAAGTTTGATGAGTGGGTTCTACTACTAGCCTAGTTTGGCTTATGAGGTATCTGGTGATAAAATATAACTCTAAGGTCACATCATGGTTCGTGCTGAATGGCTAAATCGATCAAGCCCAAGCACGTAGACTCGGCATAATCGCCGAGCCGAAGCTTTTGCCGTTTCAAAGACCTTTCTATTATTTTGTTTTTCGGTGCTTGAGCTTGTGTCGTAAATGCGTTGAATTCTTGCTAGAATCTATCTCTCCTGGATTTTTGCCATTTTTGGGGGCCGCAAGTCAAAAGACTTCGAATCGTCTCAAGTTCTGAGCGAGATAGCGTAATTCACTGTTTACATAGCTCCGTGAATGTGAATGGCGGACTCCAAACTCGTCAAGGAAGCGTGCGGAGGACCAGCAAAGGGTTAGCCCCTTCCACTTCCTAATCTTGCTGCTGCTGCGTAGATAAAGTCACTCACTCACCGTACCATGGGTATTCTGGGAAGGCTGATAGGATCATGTGTAGGCGGATGAAGAAAAGCAGAAGCGAAGGGATGAGAGGAAGAAGAAGGAGGAGCTCGGGTTAAAGAGGAAACGAGAAGAGACCGAGAGATACAGAACAGAAGAGGCRCGAGGCAAAGAAAAGAGGGAAGGGAAAGCTGAGGCAAAGAGATTTGTAAGGCTACAAGATTTGAAATGAAACATCCGCTRACGATTCTTGTCTGGTRAAGTGCGAAGTCGACCTGGAGAACGATGAAGTAAAGCCAYGCCTAGCTAGAGGTAGAGGCGTACCGAAGAACACGTTGAGCCGGAGAAGGCAAATGAGGAGAGAGCCACTGAGATGGGAGCTAGAGAACCTGGGAAAGCTGGCCGTCCAGGCCTGGATTGGTCACCGAAGTAATTTTGACACGTCAGATGAGTAGGACATCGTAACATAGCGAGAGTGATACTTTTTGTATGGTAGTAAAGCGCYGTTGGAGTAATCTAGTAACCGTCAAGTTGCAATTCTTTGGATGTGAGCTCCAAGCAAATAGTCCTCCACAGAGATAAAGTCAGTGGGGATGCTCGAAGAATGCGTACTGACTTGAGAATTGACCTCAACAACAAGCTGGTCCTACCCGACACCTTGATGCCAAGATGAATAGGGGCTCGGTTGGGGGCACACAGTAATACGGCGCCCGGTATRGCCCAAAGCTGAAACAGTAAGCTGGCATCTAGTGAGCTCGACAACTCGACCAGCTTCCAGATAATATCCCATGTCCCAGCAAACAACAATGAGGCGAGTAGAAGCATTGGTGCTCATTAGCACCCTATCAAGCTCTGTTCTCGCCGCAGAAACTTCACGGCCAAGAGGCGTCGGACCAGAATGTAAATACAAACCTCCTAAGCGCTCTTAACCCCCAATTCAGGTACCTCAACTGCTGACCATGCCTGCTATTTACAGTTGCGAAATTTTACAAATCCTCAGACAGCTTCGCCTGTATTTCCAATCCTTCAATCACCCTCTCGCCTTCCCAAATCAACGATGACTACTGCGATTGTCCCGATGGCTCAGACGAGCCCGGCACCTCAGCATGCACATACCTCTCCGCCCTCTCACCCCCCCAACCGCTCGCCCAGACACCGAACACAAGCGTAGCTCTCCCTGGCTTCTACTGCAAGAACAAAGGCCATATCCCAGGCTACATCCCCCACATGTACGTCAATGACGGCGTCTGCGACTACGAACTCTGCTGCGACGGAAGCGACGAGTGGGAAGGCGTAGGTGGCACAAAGTGCGACGACAAATGCAAGGAAATTGGCAAGGAGTGGAGGAGGCTGGATGATATACGGCAGAAGAGCGCAAGAGCSGCGCTTAAGAAGAAGGACGAGCTCTTGAAGGAGGCCGCAGAGTTGAGAGTCGGCATTGAATTGAGCATTAGCAGGCTTGAGGTGGAGATCAGAAGCCAGGAAGCTAAAGCAGAAGGGCTCAAGAAGGCTTACGAGGAGGTGGAACGCAAGGAGCGGGGCAAGGTCGTCAAGAGCTCTGGAAAGGGAAGTAAAGTTACGGTTCTTGCTGGGCTGGCGAAAACCAGGGTTGAGGAACTGAGAAGTGCTTTGACAGGTGTGGTTGCTAAGAGAGATGCTTTGAAGGAGAGGGTTGCGAAGTTGGAGGGCATTCTGGAGAAGTTCAAGGAGGAACGTAATCCTAACTTCAACGATGAGGGTGTCAAGCGGGCTGTTCAGGCCTGGGAGGACTATGCTGCGAACAAAGGCGAGGAGCCAGATACTTCTGCCGAAKATCGTGATATTGAGTCTATCTCCAAGCCAGACAGCGAATCTGACGGCATCAATTGGGCTGAGTGGGAGACCGAAGGCGAGGAGAGTGATGTCGAAGCTCGTAAGTACCTATCCATTGGTCCAAGTTTCCTGCTGACGACCGAAGTCTACAAATTCGAAGAGTATCTGCCCGGCCCAGTCCGCACATGGGTCCACCAAAAGCTCACTGATCTCCGCATCATGCTCATTGAGAACGGCATCTTGGCCGACAATGCCAACTCTGGCAGCGAATCTAAAGCCGTTACTGACGCTCGTAACGCTTATCAATCCGTTAACGATGATGTCGGAATCAAGAAATCGTCTTCGGGCGATCTACAAAACGACCTTACTAAGGACTATGGCACTAACGACATCTTCCGCGCTCTCAAAAACACTTGCATCTCCACGGATTCTGGTGAGTATGAGTACGAACTCTGCTGGCTAGACAAAACCACTCAGAAAAGTAAGAAGGGAGGCGGACACACTAGCATGGGCAACTTCGTGCGCTTCGACAAGCTATACGTTGATGAGGAAGTTGGCGCCGATGGCAAGGGCTTGGGTCAAGGAGACCGGCTTGTGTTGATGTATGAGAACGGGCAGCATTGCTGGAATGGACCCAATAGACAGACGACGGTGGTGCTTGCGTGCGCGGAGAAGGACGAGATCTGGAAGGTGCAGGAGCAGGAGAAGTGTATGTATAGAATGGATGTGGGGAGCCCGGCGGTTTGCGAGAAGACGGTCAAGACTGAGAGCGAGAAGGCGAACAAGGACGAGTTGTGAGGGCTAGAARTCACACCATAGAAGCATTGTTGGTTTGTCAAATTGGTCGTAGGATTGTACAACATAAAATTCCATCAGGTTCAATGATATCCGTGGCTTCAAATGAGGCAGAGCCTAAAATGAGACCCTTCCGACCCCGCTTCCCCACTATCCCACTATCCCACGATATAAAGTGTATTGCATATCTACGAGCTTGGCATTGTTCATCAAAATGGTCGCATTGCACTCAGATGTAGCATCAAGGCCAGCGGGTTATTGCATGATCCGTCTCTAAAGGACGCTTTTGATTTTCTCTGGGATATTTGTAGGCGGCAAAACGCCAGAACGCCACGCTCCCAATTTCCAAACCCCATATTCTTTGGAATCTATACCTTTTTCGGTAGTGGAGAATATCCTCTTGTCATGAAGTCCGCTGAATTTTGCATTTGTGCCTTCGTTCCACCAGCTGAGAATAGACTCTTCAGGTTATCATTCAAACCCAACTTTCGCCTCTTATTCCGTTCATCTTGTTCGTCAAGGACTTTCGCTGTCAAGGATGCTGTAGCGGCGTTCTTGATTCCATTTCCTACCGGAGTGGACGTCCCGTTCTTGGTCTTCTCGGGTACGGCCTTTCCATTCGTGGCTGATTTCGCTTCTCCCGTTAAAGCCGTCTCCGACTCGGCAGCCTTCTTTCGTTTTTTGCTTCCTGGTGCCTTCTTCAGCGAATGGGTAAGACCCAACTCCTTCAATTTGGCCGCCCGCGCTGATAACTTGGCGATATCTTCCTTTGAAAGAGGTAGAATCGTGATGACATTGTCAGATGTGTATGGCTCGTTGCATTCCACGCATGTTTCGCCAGCTACTTCTCGAATCGCTAYCTCTGAGAAGGCATGGCCGCATGGTACCAGGTAAACGGACTTGGTATTTGCTCCCAGCTCCTTGCTTGTGATGGGACATATCTTCTTCTCCTCTTTATCTTCCTTTGAGACCGTGAATTTCACCTCCACAACGTCTCGTAGCCCCTTGACTCGTCCTTCTAAAACATCCTCTTTCTCCTTGATGATGGATGCCGGGACGTCGTCGTCTTTGGGCAGGAGCTGTTCTAGAATAGCGTCCTTGTTGTATAATGTGCCGGCGCAGTCGGAGACRATGGGTGCCACCTGAGGTTTGTTGGAGAGGGGGCAATAGGTCCAGGCATGACTTTGCGCCTCCTGCTGTTTGGCCTTCAGTTCCGAGGAGTTGGGGTTGCGAGCTGCCTCTTTGACAAGCTCCCGTCGAGTGGGAATACTTCCTCCATCATTTCCCATGGCTGCAGATGGCAGAATCGGCCTATGAATCTGTGTTGTTGGTCTCGTTGCCACTGCAAGTAGGAGGTAGAAAGAAATGCGATCGATATTGGCAGCCGGAGCCGCGGATAACCTTATTTTATCGGCAGGCACGCTAAGGCTAAACCCCGTCCGGTCGAGGTACAGTACGTACAGTACTGTAGCCCGCCGGTCGTAGAGCTTCGACGGCACGAATGATCAGCAGCTCTGCAACGGCGTCACGGCCTTCGACAACACAACCGCATAACGCTGTACGGGCGCATATGGACGGCGATGGCGTGAACTTGCTAGTGARGAAGTCGGCAGAAGACCAAGAACAACATGTCGCAAACGAATAACGACTCCCTCAACCGGATTGTGGGAGATTTACGCTCACGGTTTGTAGCTGAGACCCTCCGGCAAGGCTACAGAAAGCTGACATTTCAATAATAGCAGCAGTGATGAGACACGAAAGCGGGCAGCGCAAGAGCTGAGGGACTTGGTGGTTTTTTCTTCGAGAGGTCAGTAGAACRGGTTGCTACTCTGAAGCGCCCAAGGCTAACATGAGATGAAGACCTTCCACAGGAACGGTTTCTGGAATTTTATAATGTCGTAAACCAGAGAATTACACAGCTCATCAGCCATGGCAACGACCCTGCTGACCGTCTCGGCGGCATCCACGCGCTCGACGCGCTTATTGATTTCGATGGTGTCGATGTTGGACAGAAGACAACTCGATTCACACAGTCGCTGCGTACGGTTTTAAGAGGAAAAGACCTGGTGCCTATGCAACCAGCTGCAGTGGCCCTTGGGAAGATCTGCCGACCTGGAGGCTCACTGATATCCGATCTTGTGGAGGCGGAGATTAAAACAGCTCTTGAATGGCTGCAGTCCGACCGTGTTGAAGAAAGGCGCTATAGTGCCGTTCTGGTACTTCGAGAGCTTGCCCGAAATGCACCAACTCTCGTGTATGGGTTCGTCAGTCTTATATTCGACCAGATATGGGTTGGCCTACGTGATCAACGACTGCTCATTCGACAGACCGCGGCTGAAGCTATCAGCGCTTGCTTCCAAATTATCAGAGACAGAGATCCCAACATGCGTCTGACATGGCAAGCGAAGATCTATGATGAAGCCGTTCAAGGTGTCCGCCAAGGGTCAATTGAATATATCCACGGCTCGTTGCTCGTGATCAAGGAGCTTCTACAACAAGGAGGAATGTTTATGCATGACCACTATCTGGAGGTTTGCGAGATTGTCTTCCGGCATAAAGAGCATCGAGACGTCCAAATTCGCCGAACGGTGGTCATGTTAATCCCGGAACTCGCCAACTACTCGCCCGCAGAGTTTGCTTCTTCGTATCTTCACAAATTTATGGTCTTCCTCTCTGGCATGCTGAAGAAGGACAAGGACCGCAATGATGCATTCTTGGCGATTGGGAATATTGCAAATGCTGTCAAAAGTGCCATAGCTCCGTATTTGGACGGTGTCCTCATATACGTGCGGGAGGGCTTGAGCCTGAAATCGCGAAGAAACGGCTCTGTCGATCCAGTTTTTGACTGCATCAGTCGACTCGCTGTAGCAGTTGGCCAGACGCTGAGCAAATATATGGAGGCGCTCTTGGACCCCATATTCTCCTGCGAACTGACACCCAAACTCACTCAGGCGCTCGTAGATATGGCTTTTTACATTCCACCGGTCAAACCAACCATCCAGGATCGACTCCTAGACATGTTGAGCAATGTCCTCTGTGGCCAAGACTTCAAATCCCTTGGTGCACCCAACCCAAATACCATTGCAAAGATTCCGGTTGTGCCCAAGGACTCGAAAGATCCACTAGCCTACGAACATCGCCAGACCGAGATCAAGCTAGCTTTAAATACTCTAGGCAGCTTTGACTTCTCAGGACATGTGTTGAATGAGTTTGTCCGCGACGTTGCTATCAAGTACGTGGAGGATGAGAACCCTGACATCCGCGAAGCGGCAGCGTTGACGTGTTGCCAACTCTATGTTCGAGACCCTATTGTCAACCAGACTAGCTACCATGCGATTCAGGTCGTTAGCGAAGTGATTGAAAAGCTCCTCACTGTAGGAGTTGCCGATCCTGACGCTGGGATTCGACGAACCGTCCTCGCGGCTYTGGACGAGCGCTTCGATCGACATCTCGCCAAGGCGGAAAATATTCGCACTTTATTCTTTGCTCTCCACGATGAAGTATTTGCTATTAGAGAAGTGGCGATCACCATTATTGGTCGTTTGACACATGTCAATCCTGCATATGTCATCCCATCTCTACGAAAAGTGCTCATCCAGATGCTTACRGAATTGGAATTTTCAGATGTTGCTAAGAACAAGGAAGAAAGCGCAAAGTTACTGAGTCTACTCGTCCAAAATTCCCAGAGATTGATCAAACCTTATGTTGATCCAATGATCTCTGTCCTACTGCCAAAAGCTCGAGATCCAAGTTCCGCCGTTGCTTCAACGATTTTGAAGGCCATTGGCGACTTGGCTACTGTGGGCGGCGAGGATATGATTCCGTATATCAACAAGCTGATGCCGATCATCATTGAGGCTCTTCAAGATCAAAGCTCATCTTCTAAGCGTGAGGCAGCCCTGCGAACCCTGGGACAGCTGGCCAGCAATTCTGGCTATGTCATTAAGCCTTATTTGGACTACCCATCGCTACTTGAAATTCTCCAAGGCATTATCCGTGGCGAGCCCCAGCGAGGCCCTCTTCGCCAGGAGACTATTAAGCTTATGGGTATTCTTGGTGCTTTTGATCCTTATAGACACCAACAAGTGGAAGAGAAGTCGCCCGAGATGCAATTGAGGCTTGAATCGAATCAGACCACCGACATCTCACTCATGATGACGGGACTCACCCCGTCAAACAAGGAGTACTTYCCCACCGTCGTCATCAACGCTTTACTTCAGATTCTCAAAGATCAATCTCTTGTACAGCACCATGCTATTGTTGTTGAAGCTATCATGCAGATTTTCAGAACGCTCAACATGGAGTGTGTTCCATTCCTTGATAAAATTATCCCTGCATTCTTGTCCGTTATCGAGAACTCTCCATCAAACAAACGAGAGTCATACTTCAGTAACCTAAGCATATTGGTCACAATAGTAAAGCAACATATCAGGAATTATCTCCCGGATATTGTATCTGTGTTACAAAAGTTTTGGGATACCTCATCYACTTTGCAAGCYAATATTCTACAAC
This sequence comes from Lachnum nothofagi, assembly GCA_003988875.1. NCBI lineage: Eukaryota > Fungi > Ascomycota > Leotiomycetes > Helotiales > Lachnaceae > Lachnum > Lachnum nothofagi. Next base: position 38,410 of record QYSG01013779.1, read on the forward strand.
TTGTTGAAGCTATTTCACGGTCGTTGGAAGGAGAATTCAAAATCTATCTCGCAGGGCTCTTGCCGCTTATGCTCGGTGTTCTTGAAAAGGACAATTCGACAAGACGGATGCCCTCCGAGCGCGTTCTGCATGCGTTCCTGATCTTTGGCTCCAGTGCGGAAGAATATATGCACCTGATCATTCCGGTCATCGTCAACGTTTTCGAAAAATCACAGCAACCCGCATTTATCCGCAAATCTGCAATCGATACTATTGGCAAGATCTCTCGTCAAGTCAATCTCAACGATTATGCGTCTAAAATAATTCATCCCTTGGCCAGAGTCTTAGGCGGATCTGATCCATCGCTGCGTATCGCTGCTCTCGACACTCTTTGCGCCTTGATCTTTCAGCTAGGCAAAGATTATCTTCATTTCGTCGGGACGATTAATAAGGTCCTTGCGGCCAACCAAATTCAGCACCAGAACTACGAGCTTCTGGTAGCGAAGCTGCAAAAGGGAGAGGTCTTACCTCAAGACCTGAACGCCGATGATCGTTACCGCTATCAAAACGACGACAGTGCCTCTATTGAGCCGTCGAACAAGAAGCTGGACTCCAATCCCGTTCATCTGAAAGCTGCTTGGGATGCCACAGGCAAATCAACAAAGGAAGACTGGCAAGAATGGATGCGACGATTCAGCTTAACAGTCCTAACGGAGTCTCCCAATCATGCCCTTAGAGCATGCGCATCGCTGGCGAGCGTGTACCCTCCCCTCGCAAGAGAGCTATTCAACTCTGCCTTCGTATCATGCTGGAGTGATCTTTTCGAGCCATACCAAGTAAGTTGTCCGTTTTTGAGTGCCAGAGGCCTGCTAATTARAATATAGGATGACCTGATACAAAATATCGAGCTCGCTATCAAATCTCCCCATGTCACTCCCGATCTTCTTGGCGTCTTACTCAATTTAGCAGAATTCATGGAACACGACGACAAAGCTCTACCTATCGACATCCGTGTTCTGGGTCGTGAGGCCGGTAGGTGTCACGCCTGGGCTAAGGCTTTGCATTATAAAGAACTCGAATTCATCCAAGACCAATCAGGTGGAGCCGTGGAGGCATTGATTCAGATCAACAATCAACTCCAACAGTATGATGCAGCCATTGGAATTTTGCGCAAAGCGCAGAGTTTCAAAGATAGCAATGGCATCACTTTGCGCGAGACCTGGTTTGAAAAGCTCGAGCGTTGGGAAGAGGCCCTTGAATTCTACAAGCAACGAGAGCAGGAGAACCCCAATCCTAGTGGCTCAGAAGCATTCGAAATCATTATGGGGAAGATGAGGTGTCTGCATGCGCTGGGAGAGTGGGAATCCCTCTCAACCTTGGCACAAGACCACTGGCATACCTCAACTATGGATGTTCAGAGAGCCATTGCTCCTTTAGCTACAGCTGCTGCCTGGAACCTAAAACAATGGGACTCGATGGATGACTATCTGAACGTTATGAAACCGAACACACCAGATCGATCATTCTTTGGTGCAATTCTCGCGCTCCATCGCAACCAATTCCGAGAAGCCGCTGTCAATATACAAAGAGTGAGAGAAGGCCTCGATACAGAATTGAGTGCCCTCGTGAGCGAGTCGTACAACAGAGCCTACACGGTCGTGGTTCGAGTGCAGATGCTTGCCGAGCTGGAAGAAATCATTACCTACAAGCAGAGTAACAACAACGCGGCTAAGCAAGAAAGTATGCGACGCACTTGGGAGACGCGTCTTCTTGGCTGCCAGAGAAACGTGGAGGTTTGGCAGCGAATGCTGAAGCTGCGTGGCTTGGTCATCTCTCCCAAGGAGAATATGCAAATGGAAATCAAATTTGCGAATCTGTGCAGGAACTCGGGACGAATGGGAATCGCAGAGCAATCATTAAAGAGTCTCATTGGTAGTGAGGAAAGCTTGAACTCGTTGCTCCCGAATGCGGACGGGACTTATAACGGGCGACGCATGAAGAGTGTGCAGCCTCACGTCCAGTATGCAGTCCTCAAGTATCATTGGGCTGCAGGAAAGAGACCACAGGCCCTGGCRGCACTTAGAGCTTTGACAACAGAAATGGCGGAGCGATTAGAATCCGCACAGATGACTGCTCAAGGTCTGAACGGTGTCAATGATGCTCACATTAGTGGCAATGCSGGTCTCCTGACGAATGGATACCCTCARAACGGCATGGGACTATCTGGAGGTAATCCAATATTGAATGCAAAAGCCATGACTGAGCACACAAAGCTTCTCGCCAGATGTTGYCTCAAGCAAGGCGAATGGCAGGTGGCGCAAAAGAGGGGCGACTGGCAGCATGACCACGTGGACGACGTCCTCTCTTCATATAGGGCGGCGACTCACTTCGATCCCAATTGGTACAAAGCTTGGCATGCGTGGGCGTTGGCAAATTTCGAGATTGTCCAAGCTTATACTCGATCAGATAGTCGAGATCAAAGTGTCCCGCCAAGTGTCGTTGCTGAGCATGTTGTTCCTGCGGTTCGTGGCTTCTTCAAATCGATCTCACTCTCCGATGGAAGCTCTCTGCAAGATACACTTAGACTTCTGACCTTGTGGTTTGCCCACGGTGGAAGTCCGGACGTAAACGCTGCTGTTACGGAGGGCTTTGCGTCTGTCAGTGTCGACACGTGGTTGGAGGTCATTCCTCAACTCATCGCCAGAATCAACCAGCCCAATCCTCGAGTCCGACAATCAATTCATAATCTATTGGCCGATATTGGCAGAGCTCATCCTCAAGCGCTCGTCTACCCTTTGACTGTCGCAATGAAATCGGGTGCAAACACCCGACGCTCTAGGTCCGCTGTGCAGATCATGGACAGTATGCGGCAGCACAGTGCAAGACTAGTTGAACAAGCAGATGTGGTCAGTCATGAGCTAATCCGTGTCGCTGTACTGTGGCACGAGCTTTGGCACGAGGGGCTGGAAGAGGCGTCAAGGCTTTACTTTGGCGACCGCAATATCGAAGGCATGTTCCACACCCTTGCACCTCTTCATGAGATGCTTGATCAAGGTCCCGAGACACTTAGAGAGATTTCATTCGCTCAAACATTCGGTCGCGACCTCGCAGAAGCGCGCGACTGGTGTTATTCATACAAACGAACAGGCGACGTCGGAGAGATCAATTCTGCTTGGGATCTCTACTACCAGGTGTTTAGAAGGATTGCACGCCAATTACCTCAATTGAACAACCTAGAATTAGCTTATGTCTCCCCGAAGCTCCTCCATGCCCGAGATTTGGACCTGGCCGTTCCTGGTACCTATCAAAGCGGCAAGCCTGTTGTGCGAATCTTGAACTTTGAGACCAACTTCAGCGTCATTTCATCGAAACAGCGACCACGGAAGTTGAGTTTGAATGGAAGCGATGGAAAGGCATACGCTTTCCTGCTCAAGGGACACGAAGACATTCGGCAAGACGAACGTGTAATGCAGCTGTTCGGTCTCTGCAATACCCTCCTACATGGCGATTCGGAATCGTACAAGCGACATTTAAATATCCAGCGATATCCTGCTATCCCGCTATCGCAGAGCTCCGGTCTTTTAGGATGGGTTCCAAACAGTGATACTTTGCACGTTCTCATTCGCGAGTATAGGGAAAGTCGCAAGATTTTGCTCAATATTGAGCATCGCATTATGCTTCAGATGGCTCCTGACTACGACAATTTGACTTTGATGCAAAAGGTTGAGGTTTTTGGATATGCTCTTGACAATACCACTGGCCAAGATCTCTACCGGGTTCTGTGGCTTAAGAGCAAGAGTTCGGAGGCTTGGCTTGAACGCCGAACGAATTATACTCGTTCTCTGGGTGTTATGTCAATGGTTGGGTATATTCTTGGTCTTGGTGATAGACATCCATCGAACTTGATGCTTGACAGAGTGACGGGCAAGATCATCCACATCGATTTCGGTGACTGTTTCGAGGTTGCCATGCACCGCGAGAAATATCCCGAGCGTGTGCCATTCCGATTGACCAGAATGTTGACATACGCTATGGAGGTTGGCAACATTGAAGGAAGCTTTAGGATCACGTGTGAGAACGTGATGAGGGTGCTACGAGACAACAAGGAGTCTCTAATGGCTGTCCTTGAAGCTGTAAGTATCTTCTCTAAGTACACAATTTTATCATGCTGACAAGCAAATAGTTCATCCACGATCCGCTCCTGAATTGGCGTCTTACCGGCGAAAACTCACCACCCGGCCCTAACTTCCGCTCAGAACGCCGCGACTCTCTCATGGCTGCGCAAGACCGTCGACCTTCAATCATGGATGCTGAGATCCCACCTACAGCTCTCATGGCTCAAGATCCGATAGCTGCACCTGGCGGACCGCCGTCATCTCGGCCCCGGGGAAGAACGAATTCTTCCGCGGCTGGTGGCATGGGTCACGATACCGATGCGGCTGAGACACAGAATGAGAGAGCAATGCAAGTCCTGAACAGGGTGAAGGAGAAGCTGGTGGGACGAGACTTCAAACCAGATGAGGAATTGACCTACATCGTCCAGGTGGACAAATTGCTGACAGAGGCGACGAAATTTGAGAATCTATGCCAGCATTACATAGGTTGGTGCAGCTTCTGGTGATTTAGAAGCATCTTATTGGTGTTTGGGAGGAAATATAGATCTTTTATGATGGCGTGCTTGGCTGGCGTTTGAGCGATATCTTGAGGACTTTGCGGTCATCTCCGAGTATGGAGAGTGTAATACATTGTACATGTAGAATACACCAGTGCATATATCCGGTGGCCAGGCGTTAGGTAGTGCAATTCTCTATTGAATGCAGTATACGAAAATCTCATCAATTCTAAAGCAGCACACCACGTCTRGAAAGTGATTTCTAATTCGGAGGGGAGTACTTTATTGGGCTCTCAACAATCCGGCATCTGCCTCTTCTATTCAACGCCTCTGAAGGAGCCGGCAGTGGAGAATCTTGAACTGGTAGCAACGAGCCTTTTGTTGGCTCCAGCTGCGGTTTCAGATGGCYGAGCCACGTTGAGATTCAGACCAGACGATCGGCGATCAGATGAACATGATGCTATCCATGCGAGATCTTGTACATGCACAACCCCCTGCTCCTCGCTAAGCTTGCCGGCAGACTTCAAGTTTATTTCAACCACSTCTTGCTTGAGAATGAAATGCCAAACTACAACCAGAGTCCAAAACCGATGGTGAAGTCCCCACCGATCAGTGAGCCGCATGTGGGCAGAGAGTGAGAGTTCCAGGAGGCTAGAGCTGCGTGCCGTCTGACCCCGTGAGATAACCCTGGCTGAACCTTATTTTGGAGAGTGCAGACTCGTACCTTCCCCTTGTTGGCGCTCTGCTGCGGCGCAGTGCAGTGCAGTGCAGTGCAGTGCAGCCTCGCCGCCATGTTGCCTCCTACGTCAGCCTCAAGCGTGGAGGGGCATGCCCATGCTCGCGGGGTCCAAGTGGGCCCGGAGAGCCAGCACCGAGGCTGCCGAAGGGTCCTCCCCCACCCCGCGCTTTTCGAGCCTGGAAGTACTGTACTGTATGTTCGTTCCATGTTCCCTTCCCCAGAGATCGGCAGTGCGCCGCCCAAGCCGCTGCTAGTCTGGACGCCTTGGCCGGCGCGAAGCCAATGATGTGATTTCCATTTCCATCGGGGCGTCATCGCACCCTTCTCAAAGCCTCAAAGCCCCAAAGCCTTTTCAGGTGCCCGCTGCCCGCTGCCCGTGTAGAGCTGCCGCGGCACCTCCCATCTTCATGTGCCAGCCTCGATGTTTGGTTCCAACGGCGGATCAGCCGTGATCCCTCACTGCTTGGGATAAGCCTCCTCTGCCAGTTCTCCATCGTCCTAGTTATGCTGRGCCCAGGTGGACGACGGAAAAGCGGCAATGAGGAGGCACATTTTCAGTGTTTCACTGCGCCTAGRACATTCTGCTGTAGTGCCGCTTTTYCCCTTCAGCTCGAGACAGGGGGCAGTCATCAGACAAGGTATCGGGACAAATCCTCCTTGTAAAGTGAACTAATTGCATCGTTCCAAGTACTTGGCTTCTTCTTTAGTTCCCTGGGGTGAACTTGGAGGCGAAACCCCCCGCAAGTCGAGATGACCCCGAGAAAGTGTATCATTTCTATATATTAAGCTTTCTACCCCAGATTGCATTTCTTAGAACCTCTTAGCATTTTCATTGAACCTCTTTTCGCACGTCAGTCATTATGAGATACTCTACCGCTCTGGTTGGCGCTGTCGCCTTGTGCGTATCAGAAGTCGCCGCCTTCCCTGCTGCAGCCATCRAGTACGCTGCTARGGCAGAGAGAGATCTTTTGACATCAGAAAAGATTCAGGATGCCATTGCCAACTTCAAGGCAAAGCGTGCTACTCCTGGTTTTGATGCARAATCTCAATATGTCTCCAACCAGGGAGCCAACGCTTTCAAGGCTCCAAGCAATGTCAACACGCTTACCGGTGACCAACGTGGTCCCTGCCCTGGACTCAATGCGATGGTAGTTCTTTCTTGCAGCAGTTAAAGCATATGTGTTAATTTAGAGATAGGCAAATCACGGTTACCTCCCCCACAACGGTGTTGCCACCATCCAACAATTTATCGACGGCACTTATGACGGTACGTCGCATGTTTTTTTTCTAGGAGAAAAGTTTCGAGAAGTAGCATGTCATGAGCTAATTCTTCTTGAAGTCTTTGGCATGGGCAAGGATCTTGGTGGATTTTTGGCCATCTATGGTGCTCTCATTGACGGAGATGGTACCCAGTGGTCAATTGGAGGACCAACAGCTGCGATTCCGGGCCTCTTAGGACTTGCACAACCGCAGGGTATTTCTGGTTCTCACAACAAGTACGAGTCCGACGTCTCGCCAACGCGCCCGGATCTCTACGAATACGGCAATGATTACAAGGTCATTACTTCCCAATTCCAGCAGCTCTTCGATTACCAGCCAAATGCTGCGACTGCCAACTACGATCTCGACGTCTTGACTGCTTTCCGAGCCGTCCGTTTCCAACAGTCCATCGACAACAACCCGTACTTCTTCAATGGCCCCTTCTCCGGTGTCTTGGTGCAGCCTGCAGCGTACACCTTCATCTACCGATTTATGGGTAACAAGTCTGCTGAGTACCCAGAGGGTGTCCTTAGCCAGGAGGTCTTGAAGTCTTTCTTCTCAATTACGGGCAACAGTGGTAACTTCAAGTGGACTGAAGGCTACGAGGCTATTCCCAACAACTGGTACAAGCGCGCGATCGGTGACGAGTACACCATCCCCTTCTTCCTTACCGATGCCATCGCCGCCGCCGAACAGCACCCCGAGTTCTTGAACATCGGTGGCAACACCGGCACCACCAACAGCTTCACTGGCGTTGATGTCGCTAACTTGACCGGCGGTGTCTTCAACGGTGCTACCCTTCTGGAAGGCAACAACTTGGAGTGCTTCGTCTTCCAAAATCTTCAGAACGCCTTCCCGGATCTTGTGAAGGGTCTCCTCAGCGACGTCACTGGTGCGTTGAGCACGCTGAACAGCGCGATCCCTAACCTGTCGAGCCTTGGCTGCCCACAGCTCACCGAGGTCGACAATTCTCAGTTCGCTAAGTACCCTGGCGCAACGGGTTCGTACTAGAGGAGTGTTATCGGGTGTAGATTAGATGTGCTCAGGACAATGGGGATTAGAATGATTGTATGATGATGAAGCATAGCGTTTGTTTCCACTGTCTATATTGAGGATGGATTAGCGAGGGGAAATGGGAAAATATAGAAATCAAAATAAAGTAAACAATTATCCTAACAACACCCATATCAATTTACTCCGTCGCTTGTGGAACACATCGTTGCTCCAGACAGTCATGCGTCACAGCCAAGAACGCTCGACAACCTCCACTCCCCCTTCCCTATGGGAGAACGCAGAATCCCCATGGAGAAGGCGGGAACCCCACCTTTCGATACCGATGAAGTGGGCCAGTCGCTCCTTTGACTTTCGATAGTTCCAAGATCCGGGGAACTAAAGCGATGGATCTATCCCCGTCCGAATGCCCCGCCAGAATGACTCGTTTGTCGTTGCGCTGACATCTGATACCGAGAAAAGACGCTAGGAACTTAGCAAGCGGACGCGTAACATCYAACACCATGCATTTTGCACTATCCTTCGCAGCCCTGGAGCCACAGCAAAAACAGGAGGCAGAAGCGGAAATACTGCACGAGGTACAAATTCAGCTCCAAAATAAGATYTTAATATATCATGGCATACCATGCGTGAAAGCTGTACCTCTAGGTCGCCCCTTCCCTCCYATTTYGACTTCATGTTTCCTTGCTGGTTTCGGGCCAGAGACACAGCCAGCAGGACTGACGCTCTTCGTTCAAAAACGCTTTTCTTATATACTGTACTCCTAGTGTCCTGAACGCGCAACACTTTGGACGGTCAAAAAGCTCAGTCAACGACCCGGCATATTGTTACATCAGGCCGTAGTAAAGACAAGAAACACTAAATTTCACTCAATTTCGATTTGCCACTTCGTGTAAGACATCTTTAGTTACGACCGACTATTCCTATCCGCCACGAGATGACGAGCTCAAGACACTGGATGTGGGCCTCCGACTTCGAATTTTCGGAAGCAGAAACTGCTACAGATGCAAGTAGTGTAAGCCGCAATACGTGAGTGGCTGGCTGGACCAAGAAAATGAGCGCGTGAATGCTGTCAAAAAGAGGTTTGCCCTGCCTTGGCAATGGCAGGGCACACGGCAAATACGGAGTATCTAAAGCTGTAGGAAGGTAGACTTGGAATTTCAGAATAGCGGCATTTGATTTCCCATACATTATGACAAGAGGGCAGCTTTTTCAAAAACATACATGTGTGCATATCCCTGCCGAAGTAAACATCCCGGCGGAGCAGAACGCCTGCAACGATAACTAGATTATGCAGCCCACGAGGTGCAGCCCACTTGTTCAGCGAGCTACGAGAAGGAAACCGCGATGCATAGATCAAAGTATACAGAGCACACTCCCATAAATTCTAGGCAACAGCTCCTTGGCCACCGTTGACTGGCACACCGTTCTCTTCCATCCTCTCTCCGTTCTCGTCGTATACTACATGGCTGAAGGCCTCAAAATCGTTGTTGTCGACTAACCACTCGATATCATCCTCATCTGCTGGCAATTTTGCCATCAGTCCGTTACCGGCTTTGGGATAAGGCGGGCTGGCCGGTGTGCTCTCGCGACTGTCTTCACCCTGCGCGTTGAGCGTTGGAGGTGCAGAAGAGGAGTGAGCTTGTGATGAGGGGAAGGAGGATGCAACAGATGGGCCTTGTCCTTGTTGGATCTTGCGGATGAAGTTAATAGGTGCATTTGGGGTGGCTTCAGCCCTACTGAAGAGCCCCGATGAGGCAGTCGCAGACGGTGGGAATGGCTGCTGCGGATGGACGTTCGTTCGACGTTCAGAGCCAGCGCGCTGCGGGACGTGGGCTTGGTTGGGGGCGTTAGAAGTCTGATGTGGCGGAAAGATTGGAAGGTTCGGATGAAGGACTGTAGCTTGCATGAGAAGGTTTACGAGCTGTTGATGTGGAAGGGAGTTGAAGTACGAGCGTTTCTAACGGCGACC
>QYSG01013779.1:47997-159067 GCA_003988875.1 Lachnum nothofagi
TGGTTCAGTGCCAGAGGACTTGATGCCCCTCTTCTTACTACAATCGAAACAGTACCATGGCGCTGATTCGTCATTGACCATCTCCTCAGAAACGATAGGATCGTGGCACATTTGATGCCATCCCAAGTTGCATCCATCACAAAACACAATCATGTTCTTCTGCGGGCTGTGTCCTCTCTGGCACTTCTTGCATAATGCCTGTTCTTGTGCCCTCTTTGATGGTGCTCGCTTTCTTGTGGAACTTTCGGAAATAGTAGGGACGAATTGCGTTGGCTTAACGACTTGTCTGCCAGACTGCGTTATCTTGGGCAGCTCCGTAACGCTCTCCGCATCATCAGAATCCGAATCGCCTCCAAGCTTAGACATAGACCCATCTGATTCTTCTTCACTCATGCTCTCTGACTTCATCCGCTTTCTCTTTGTTCCCGCTCTCGCACCGCCGCGTCCCCTYCCAGGCCCCTTTCCTTTGGCAGATCCACCAGCAGAGCTCGTAGGGGTACCGGCAGGTTGCGGTGCAATCGAATTGCCGGCCATAGAAGCTCTCCCAGCAGCCCCAGCTCTTTGTCTATTTCCGATGGGGGGCGTTGGGATTTCCATATTCATGGAAGTCTTCATGCCCATCATAACGTTCCGCTTCATGTCTTCGTACCCTGGGGGTGTACCGCCGCTCATGCTGAGCGAGGAGAGGCTGGAGCCACCAGCAAGAGAGCCGGACTGAATACGCTTGAGGATCATCTCTGTCGCCGCTGAGAACTGGGGCACATATTTCGGAGGTGAGTCGCTCATTGGGGTATCACTGCTGCCCGGCGCAGCTGGGGTTTTTGGGGGCGCGTCGGATGCCATGTTGAATCGCGAAGGAGGTGGGARTGAGATATGCGCCGGACCTTGTCAAGACTGCTGCAAGCGTTAACAACAATTGGCTTGCTACAAGATGAAAAGACCACCTTTCATGCAATTGCACAAACTGGACCGACTTCTGTCGGTTGGCTGTGGACCTCAGAAGGACCCCCGTAGGTCGGACCTGGAAATCAACGCGATATCGTGAATTGCAGAAGGTCAACAACGTGCCATTGACATGGAATCGTGAGAATTGATGGCGTGCAATACAACCAACGCTGGRCCGGGTAGTYCAGGACGATTTAGAGATGCGTCTCGTCGGAGTACAAAGCTGTGGTCAGGCGATGAAATACTGAGGTTCGTTTTCAAAAACGTGACCCGTCATGTGACTGATCCTCTTCAATTTCAATTCCATGGGCACAGTCTTGCTTTGTCTAGGATCTCTAGAACTATTAATAAATGGACAAAATGTTCCGTCATCTGGAATCAAATTTTAGACCACCTGTGAAAAACTTCACCGCTGCTTTTTATTGGCCACATTGCCGTACTTGCAAGTCCTGGTCCGAAAAGTAACAAGATCTATGTATATTTTCGGTTTCTAAACTATATACATCATCTCACTGCGCCTTCAGCTTTTAGTGATTCTACATCGCTTTCACTGAGACTTAGCACTTCTTTGAGCACCTCATCTGTATGCTGACCTAGCATGGGGGGCACCGTTCGTATACTTGGTTTACTCTCGCTGTACTTCACTGGAGTATTAACCATCTTGACTGGACCACAAAACTCGTGGTCCATTTCCTTCACCATGTCTCTTGCTAGAATATGCTCATGTTTCAACGTAGCTTGCACATCGTTGACTGCTGAATAAGGCAAGCCGGAGCCTTCATACACTTCCAGCCATTCTTGTGTTGTTTTCGTCTTGGTGATCGCCTCGATTGAGCTGTCGAGCTCAACTCGGTTCGCRACTCTTCGGGTGTTGATTTCGAATTTTGAGTCGGTTTTCCACTCGGGCCGGCCCAGGCCATCACAGATTAGACCGAATAGCCGGTCGTTGCCTCCGCCGAAGAGGATGTCTCCATCTTTTGTCTTGTAAGATCTATACGGCACAATTGACGCTAATTGCTATCAGCAAAATTTCTCCAGTATCTTAGAGATCACTCACGATGTGCGGTTCCCCACCGCCCGGAATCTTTTTCTCCACTGATCAAACAGCTACTAGCGATATTTGCCAGCGTAGCAACCTGGCAATCGCTCAGTGCAACATCAATATGCTGCCCTCTACCAGTCCTACTTCTCGCAATAATGGCCGCCATGATACTATTACTGGTATATAGTCCCGTGGTCAAGTCCGTCACGGCGACTCCCACCTTGACGGGAGCGCCGTCCCGACTCCCAGTTATATGCATTAACCCGAATTGAGCCTCCACCATTACATCGTAGCCTGCGCGATTGGAATACGGGCCTGTTTGACCATACCCTGTGATCGAAGCGTAAATTAAACGTGGATTGATCTTATTCAGCGTCTCGAAATCCATCTCGTACTTCTTGAGCGTGCCGGGAAGGTAGTTTTCAACCAGTATATCACTTTCTGCAACGAGTTTGTGGAGGATATCGACACCTGATTGATGTTGGAATGATAGGCCGAGCGATTTCTTGTTGCGGTTGACCTATTCCTGGGGCTAGTCTCCGCGTTCATAAAGGAAAAACGAGGGACGTACAGCAAAGAAATACGCGCTTTCCCCAGGACCGTCCTTGCCTGAACCTTCTTTGTATTTCGCGTATGGCGGGCCCCAATGACGCGTATCGTCGCCTTTGGTAGGATGCTCAACTTTTATGACTTCTGCACTAAATGTCGTGAGCACGAGAGGCCTGGATTTGAAACTGAGTTGCTGGGTCGTACCCAAGATCCCCAAGTATTTGGGTGCAGTATGGCTATAAACACCCGTTAGCAGATGATTTATCTATATAAAGCTCAGATACGTGCCCCCGCAAGTACTCTCGTCATATCCAAGACCTTGAACCCTTTCAGAGGCAGGGTCATGTCGTTCCCCGCTACCTCTGCGAAGCCCCTGCGCCGGGTGCTACAGAACGCCGACCGTAAGGCATTGGAGCGCAAGACTCTTCGAGAAGCTCCACGGAGCATCTGCTGAGAGATTGAAAGAGCCATTATGCGCAGCAGTCCAGCGTTGAGGTCTGGAGAGCTCGAGATGTTGGAGACGTCGTCAGGGCTACCCCACTAACAACTGACCCCAGACTTCGGCTACAGCATCGGCGCCGAGCTCCAACTCGTGCCGACCACACAATATTACTAGACCTGTGATCCTTTTCATATGTATAGAGTCTCACATCGCATTCCCTTTATAATATAATATATCCGAGATTCTACTACAAAGTCCCCCGCTCCCCTCCCACCGATTGACGGACTTTTTTTATTGTGTCTAATATGCACACGACTAACGTCTACCTAMCTTAGGAGCTATCGGTACCATTGCTGACGATCACGGCGAGGTCAATATTCGATCAAGTGGGAGACCAGTATTGGAGATCATTCAAGTAGCATCCGGAAGGAAAGTAAGGTTTGTTTAAAAGTTATCTTTCATGGTCCATTCCCTCATTCCTAGTGCCTAGTATATACATCTCCATCTCCTATTCTAGTTATCCGCCACCAAGGTATTTTACAATTAAACAAACAATGTCCTGATTATAGGTACATGCGAGTAGTCATAACCTCGAAGAATCRGCCGCAGGGGGCGATGGTAACAAAATTTTAAGCAGCAAGGACCACCCAAGGCATGCCAGCCGAGACCCAATGAATACCCATCCAATGCAAATGCCTATGAAAAACGCCCAAGTTTTGATCTTCTTCCCCAGAAGAAATGCGAGAAGGGGAAACACTAACAATTACTCATGACAACCCGCTAAAACTGCAAAAAAAAAGCAACCAATTTAATGATTAGTATCCTGTTCCCTCATATTCAAGACGAGAGTGTGGCAAATCTGCTTTCGAAAGCCCGGACTTTCTCATCGTCGATCATCTTTTGCAGCCGCTTCGTCTCGCGAACCGCTTCTTCGCGCTCGTTTTGGAGCTCCATCACTTCGATTTGGGCGACGTTCATGCGGCCCACGACTTCTTCCATCTCTTTGTCCGCCTCTGCAAGTGCGCCCTCGAGATCAATGACTCGTTGCTTGAGGAAGTCCATCTTCGAGTCCTCTGATACGCTCATTGCCTTGCCAGAGCTGGTGGAAATGATCCTGGGAGCCCTGGCTGAATTGGTAAAGTACGGAGAGATTGGAGACTTTGGTCCGAAAGAACGAGGAGAACGCAGGCCGTCCTTCATCCGTTGAAGCTGGATATTGTGGCTTTCTCTTAAATCACGGATCTCGTCTTCGTGTTTGGAGATTTTTTCTTCGGATGCTTGTTGAGCAGTCATCAGCTGATCCTCAAGAGACTTAAGTTTGCTTTGCATGAACATGATCTTATCAGCATTTGTCTTCTGCTCCTTCTCACCTCGCTCAATTGTATCAGCAAGGCGTTTGCGTAAGGTGCTGTTAGACGCAAGCTGCTGGCGAACCTGGGCAGCAAGTTCCTCCACCCGTTTTGCGGAGCCTCGGAGCTCTTCTGCTAAAACAGCCTCGTCGCCCATGTGAGTTTTCTCCGACTCCCGCAATGAATCATTCTGCTCCTTTAGAGAGTTKGCTTGTTCTTGAGCGAAGTCTCGCTCAGAGATCGCGTCGGCGAGACTCTGCTCAAGCTGCTTCATGGCCTGCTCAGTCTTCTCATCCATCGGACTCGAAAGTTCAAGGTTCTTAACCCGTTCCAACGATTCCGCATAGGCTTTTTGAAGCTCCCTATAGGCACGCTCAAGAGATCCCGAGGACACCTGACTGCTAATTGGTCTTGATCCACTAGCCGGTCGGGTACCACCAGGGATTAAAATGTCTTTCTCTTGCAACAAGCTTCGCAAAGATCCGATTTCCTGTTCGGCACGGTCAAGATCCATCTTCAAACCGCTGAGGCCTTTTTCACACTGCCACTTTTGCTCAATGGCCTCATCAGCTCGGCGTCGCAGAGTATTGATCTCTTCTCGTAAGTTGGCGACCTCCTTGTCGTATCCGATCCGTCTGGGAGAATTCGATAGAGCTCGATCCCGTTCCATTTCGAGCTGGCGGATCTTCTTCTGATTCTCCCGATTTTGRTGCTCTTGACGTTCAAGCAAGCTCTTCAGAGCTTTATGTAAGGAGTCTCGTTGAAGCTCGATATCCTTGACGCGCTCGGCCAACGCCTCTCTTGACTCAGCCGTCTTCACCGAGGTTGACCTCGTGAGAGATCCTGGCCGTGATCTTGAAGCGGCGACAGAATTAGACCTTGTCAAACCCACAGATGACCGAGGGCTAGAGCTGGGTGCGTTTTCCTCCACTATAGTGTTGAACTTCTTCATTTGTTGATGCATGTCCATTTGCATCCTTTGAGCATTGATGAGTGTCGTATTCTCGTTCTTGAGTGTTTGAAGCTCTTGTTGCATCTTCGACTGCTCATATGTGAGCTTCTCATGTTGGGAAGCTTGGGCTTCGAGACCCTCTACACGAGCTCGTAGTTGCGGGACGATCTCGTCCCGTAGATTGTCACGCTCATTATGTGAGCTCTGAAGCTCTCCTTTGAGCGCAGTCAAGAGATCTTCGAAATTCTCCTTAACTTGTCGCTCTTCGGCAAGCCTACGACGAAGGTCCTCACATGTAGCTTCCAGATCTTTCAGACGTCCGTTAGTATCCAGAGAATTAATGGAGACAAGGTCAACCTGTCCGTAGCTATTAGTTAGGGTGTTGACGTTAATTGGCAGTCTGCTGACCTGTGAGGCCTTCTCTTCAAGTGACCGAATTTGGATTTCAAGCTGTTTTCGTCGTGAACGCTCATCCTGAACCTTGTCGGTCAATTCAAGTCTCATTTGAGCCTTCTCTTGTTCGGTCTTCCGGATCATACGGTCCAACTCTTCTTGTCTCGAGTCTTGCTCTCCATATTTGACAGAGCTGGTCCCAGAATCAGAGAAGTAGTCGCTGGTCCGCTTTCCAGGACCTGAAGAATCCCGTGCCTCTGCCTGTAACCGGTCGACGAGATCCTCCAGGTCCATCTCCCGCCTGATAGAGGAGGCAAGCTCCGAGCTGATATCCTTCAACTCTTTCTCCATCTCATCGATTTGTAATGGTGTCGTGGGGGTTGACAAGGGTACTTGTAAATATGCGCTGCCGAAAAAGGTTCCTGCCTCAGCATTGGCCTTCGGTACATCGATGGCCTTCGGGACGTTCTTTGTGGTATTCGTCTTCGAGGCATCAGTGGAAGCTTGGTTGCGTTCGGATAGCTCAGGCGAAGGTATTGGAGAGAAAGACTTGTCTGAGAAGCTTATTGTAGAAGATACTGGGGATGTACTACCACCCCAACCAAAGAATGTTTGAAGCTTTGAGCCACCAGGTGATTTGGGTTGTTTTTGAATAGTTGTGTTTGAGTCGTTTGAGTCGTGAGAAAATGTTCGCGAAATCGCGTCGGTCGACGTATTAAGATTATGTGGAGGTGTAGGTTTGGATGAGAATATGGACATAGTCGAATGTGTATAGCTGGTGGAGCTTGAATCGCTGTACCACGGGCCGGTAGATTCTGAAGCAGACGTAAGAGCCGATTCGCTGGTCAACCTGTCATGTTTTGCCAGAGCAGAGCCTGGCAGTGTATGGGGCGGAAGAGCGAGGCTGTTGCTGCGAGGACTGAAGGTCGCGTTGGGGTTTGTGACGTTTGAAGGAGAAGGAGGCTCTGATAATGGATCCGGCGTCAAAGCGGGCGCTTCCTGATGGTTTGAAGGTCTGTATGATCACATCAGTCAAGCACTTTGTTTGCAAGAAGTTTCAAGCAACAAAGAGCGGAGATATACCGTGAAGTGCTGGGTGTAGGAAAACCTGCATGGGCGAAAGGGTGTTTGGATGTGGGAGGAAACTCGTGGAGTGTAGGGCTGTCAACGGAATATGGCCGTGTAAATGTTTGTTCCGGCAATTCGAGCGTGGCGGCGAGATGCTCCACGGAGGAGAACCTGGTGGCTAAAGGCGATGCTGTAGCGGGTAAAGGCTTCCTCTTGACAGGCGACGACACGCTCGAGGCGGTTGAGGCCGATGAGAAGGTTCGAGCTCGAAGCGCCAGTGAAGGGATTCGAGGTCGGTTGTTTCTCTCGCCTTGCTGGGCTGAGATGTTCCTACTGCTACCAACACTGCTGGTACTGGCCGGGCGAGAGTCCGAAGGATGGGTGAGATCAGATGGACCTGAAGCGTAAGGAGTGTCAGATTGGGGATGTGTTGAGGGGTTGGAGGGATTGGTATTAGGAGCGGAAAACGAGGACGCCATGATTTCGACAAGACATTGGTAGAGGGCAAGAGATGTGCAATTCCAGAGATAGCGCTGGAAAGAGTTAAGTCCAGCCTGAACAGTCAATTGTTGTGTTGGATCTCGGACCCAAGCWGCGGTAGAGCCAAAAAGGGGCGTAGGGGAAAATCGCGCCTTGCCTTTTGCGCAGGGTGAACGCGCCAGGAACGACCCGCCTACTTCTCGATTCGGAGCCCCAGTGGACGGACCGGCGGCGGCCACTACGACGCTCGAGGGATACCGTGGGCTGCCGCGAATTACAGCGTACGCGCCGGCCGGGCGAGTGGATACCGCCAGACCACCGCAGCGGCAGGCAGCGGGCACAGATGTCGATTCTGGGAATGGCGGCAATACAGGCCCTCACAGCGTCACAGAGGGAGAGGGTCCAGACGCGATGGTGTTTCTTGAGCCGGGGCAGGGAGAGGCCCGAAAGGGCCAAGAGTCGCAGCGGAAAACGTGCACGCCTTGGATGTTCCTGGCCGGCGCGAGGGGCCCATCCTGAGTTGATCGCACTTCTCGACAAGGGGGCAGTAATTAAACCCAGCAACACTATCCCCCCCTGACGAAACGTTAAAACGGATGCTGGCACGGCCAAAAGCGTGACACCTAAATTATATCCGTGCACGCTAGCAATTCGCCSAGGGGGGGATAGCAAGACGACGCGACCCCAGCCATTTCGCAGAGAGAACCCCCCGCCCCCGCCAATCCAGGCACGCAGCCAATGAGATCCGCCTTCGCACCCGGCCTTCGACCACGCCAGATKGTCGTGACCAGGGACCGAAAGACCCGTCCTGGAAAGCGATCGTCGTCTGTTCACTTTCCAACCACCACCGCCATCCYGTGCGGCATGCATCCCCAGCTCATTTCGATCTTCACCTCTCGCTGCAGCCACGCCAAAGTGTTTGCTTTCTCTGCCACGGCCTATCTGTGCGCCAACGCTGTAAGCTTCATCCTGCGATCCTGCCCCTGAACTSCCCCCCCTCCAAGCCAGCCCCCTCCTTTTGCTTTCCTTTCCCCGACTTTTGAGCACGGGCACCTCTATGCAGAAGCTTCGTGAAGAAAACCGTTGCACACCGCTCTCGCATGCCTGCTCTCCCGCGCGAAATACAAGCTTGCTTGCATTTTCACTTTGCGGCACGACGTGGAAACCTCCAAAACACCTGCCACTTACCCCCCCCCTTTGCCGCGCTCCGCGACATAAAGGATTTACAACTTGCACTGTGCTGTGTAAGACAACATCTAATTATAAATGATTAGTTGCTGCCAAATCGGGTCCGTCATCCATCGCTCACCTCTCCCGCCCCACCTGCAGTTGAGCCAGAAATGGCGAAGTTCAGGAACAGCTTGCATATTCAAGTCGCGCTAGCCCTAAGTCGGACCCCATGGTTGATTCCCCACGAAGAGACCCTGACACTGACAAGGACGACACTTGCGAATGATTCATGTTTTGTTTTGGAAAGGGCAGGAAAAGCCTAACCAGCATACTTCGGATGAGACGGGGCAAAGCATAAACTTCATGATCTCAATTGTCCATCGTCTAGGTCTCATCTCTGCAAAATTCATCTGTTGATGAAGAGTCGATTTCCAGGCGTGCTAATAACAGGCTCTCTATGATCTCTACGCTCCGCTCAAATCACCGATAACCCTTGTGACATGAACTGTCGAGATTCTCGAAAGCTTACCGAACCCTCCAGTGCAACGCTTTACGGAGATATACCCTCGCCCAGCTTCGACTCGGGCCGTTCAATGGCCTCTGCATCACGGCATAAGGGTTCAAAATCTCCTTTTGATTTGCCACCAAGAGAGACCTTATGAAGTTCTTATGAAGTTCTTATGCTCTGGCTTTTCAAGCTGTTGAACACAGGCCACTCGTTCATGAATGGCTTGAGGCCCCTTTTCCACTGTGCGCTAGTGGCCGGCTTTCCGCCTTCAAGTGAAACTTTGAAATGGGACTTGTTGAACTGATCGGCAGCCTGATGGACATTTTCTCTTATCTGATCTTACGATCTTCAGAAGGACTGCCTACCCAGGCTTGCTAAAATGTCGCAACATCACGAGGACCTTGAGGGTCTGGTGGCGGGAAAGAGTCGCTAATCGGTTTGTTAGTCGGGCATGTCAATTTCCCCCTGAACCTATCCGGCAGGCACGAAGCAACATCAATCCAACATGTTTTKGAGCAGTTACTTTCTTCCTGATTACTCGCATCCGAAAACCACCTCCAGACTTGCAATTTACCATTTCAAAAACATCAAACATCCCAAAGAGCAAGTGCTTCTTCTCCGCCTGGGAGATTTCCCATGATCTTCATTTCGCCAATCGCGCCTTCCGCACTTGGTCTTCGACGGCTTCAGTCCCCGGAGATTTGATGGCGGCAGCAGCCTGACTGAAGGGAGCGATGGTGTTTTTATTTGTATTCTTGCCCTCACGTCGTATCGCTTGCCAATCTCAGGTGAGGCGTCGGAGTAAGGACGGTTATCGCAGCTTCCTTGCATTTTATTATTTCATCCCTTTTGAGAGAGCAATTTCTCTAATTCTGAAAGCATCTTTTTATAACTACAGGTAATAGACCTCCCTTGCTTCTCAAATGTTCAAGATGTTACATGGATTCGTTGATGGTGCTAATTTATTATTCTATGTAGAAGGCTGCCTAACTTTAATATTATATTCAAGGCATCTGTTCTTTTAGTATGAGATTCTGCTCAATCATCGATGAAGACTGGCTTTTATTTTGAACTTCCGTTGCGCTCAATCTTCTTTGCTATTTAGAGTCTCTGGAGTCAATAGGAGAGTCCGGTGGTTCTGCCCAGAGCTCATTTGCTTTCAGCCTCGCAAACCCTCTGAGTAATGAGAACTATGTGGCCATTTTTTCGAAATCAAGTTCTAATCTGGTGGATGCTTTTATCTACATGAATAATGCTCTGAGCTCGCTCATTCGCACATCACACCCCAGGGCTCATGAAGGGTCTAACGTATCAGTGASACTGCAATGCCCTTGTTCGTGGATTGAGGACGGGCGTGTTGATGCTCCATATGTTATGGAACGATGTGAGAACACAATACTAGAGCCTCCTCCTTTACTCAGCTCTCAGGGTCACGCGTGACGAATCCACTAGGCCATTTTCTATGACGCACTCAACAGCTCCTCAAATAGGCAAGATCTATTCTCTTTCTCACAGTCTCACAGACCGTGAGTCAGCCATTGCATATTTCTCTCGCCATCGGAGCCGTTCTGTTCTCTGATCCTAAATCTTCTCTCGTGGCCAAATTGCCTCTAGCATCTCCTAGAACTTCCCTCACGTCTCACGCTCTTCTCAAGAGTACATGTTCTTTCGCTTGTAYATGGCCATGTCCATATACTTCAGTGCCTTTACTTCCCTGTGCAAATCACTCTGCTGCCCAACAAGCATCGCTGCTAAGTATGCTCGTAAGAAGAGCCCTCAGGGGATCTCAGAAGGCTGGCGGTGGCATTACCTAGCTGAATCTGATGTTACAAATTGGAGATCAGGACGAAAGATATGTTTTGGGGACAGTGCACGTGGTTAGAATCAGGCTATAAGAGCGGATCACGTCCATGAATCCACCAAGCTTCGTTAGACAAATCTGATTCCCTCGTGCTATATCGGCTTTACTTTACGGGACAACTGAAGAGAACATCTTCATAGCCATAAACGCCTCCCTTCCTATAAGACAATGACTAATCTCAAAACTTTGATTTTATTGTGTCTGATTTTCACGAATATCTGAAGACATCTTCGAGTCATTTGATTTCCGGGTTGCAATAGTTTAGGTTTCGGAATGACATCGGATCGGGCTGAGCTTGGGGATATCAGGAATCGGTTATCTTGAATGTCTCACAGCAATTAGAACATCTTCAAATCGCACATAAAAACCGGCAGTATTTTCTCTATCTGCATCATCCGCCGCGAGGGTCGGTTCTCGGGGTATATCCGACCATTCAGAAGATTGTTGAAGTTCTCCCTAACGCCGGATGCTAATGATGCTCTCTTCTATCCGTAGAAGCCCTTTCTACGGATCTATGTTGAATTCAGACTTTTTATGCCTTCCCATATTTTAAATCAAGGTCATGAACGCCCCCTCTCGTTGGTCGTTGAGACCATGAACCCGCTGTAGATGCAAAAACAAAAACAAAGGGAATACATTTCGGGGACGTTGAGTCACCGCACAAACGTATCTATGTACACTTAGAAAGTGAGGGTCTTGGGCTTCTCCCAGCTGAAGCTCTGGTTGGTGAAGTGCCCGTTCTTGGCGGTCTGGAAGTAGATGGGCTTGGCGAGGTCGAGCTCCTTGACGATGACACCTGGTCTCAGGTCGAAGTTGTTGCGGATGATCTGGACGAGCTCATCGGAGGTCTTATCAGAAGTGCCGTAGGTCTCAACAAAGATGGAGAGGGGTTCGGCGACACCGATGGCGTAGGAGAGTTGAACGAGCGCACGGCGGGCAAGCTTGGCGTTCACGAGAGATTTGGCGATCCAGCGGGCCACGTAGGCGGCGGAGCGGTCAACCTTGGAGTAGTCCTTGCCGGAGAAAGCACCACCTCCGTGAGCTCCCCATCCACCATATGTGTCGACGATGATCTTGCGGCCGGTGAGACCAGCATCACCTTGTGGGCCACCGATGATGAAGAGTCCAGAGGGTTGGATCTAAAAATAGATTAGCAAGAGAAAGAAATCATGTGAATATTGTACATACGTGGTAGATGGTCTTCTCGTCGAGGTATTTGGCGGGAATGACCTTCTTGACAACCTTCTCCAGGACTTCCTTTCGGAGCACCTCGGTGGTGATCTCTGGGGCGTGTTGAAGGGAGACGACGACGGTATCGACTCTAACAGGGACGACGGCACCGTTGTCGTGCTTGTACTCCATGGTAACTTGGGTCTTGGTGTCGGGTCTGATCCAAGGGATGGTGCCGTCTCGGCGAGAAGCAGACATGAATGCATTGAGCTTGTGGGCCAATTGGAGGGTCAAGGGGAACAGTTCTGGGGTCTCATCGGTGGCATATCCGAACATGATACCTTGATCACCGGCACCGAGTTGCTCGAGGGCTTGCTCGTAGTGGAGCCCTTGGGCGATATCGGGGGACTGCTGCTCAATGGCGACCAAGACGTTGCAGGTCTTGTAGTCGAAGCCCTTCCCGGAGTCATCGTATCCAATGTCCTTGATGGCGTCTCGGATAATCTTTTGGTAGTCGAGCGGGGCCTTGGTGGTGATCTCGCCGAAGACCATGATCATGCCGGTCTTGGTGGCAGTCTCGCAAGCAACCTTGGAGAGCGGGTCTGCTGCTAAGCAGGCATCGAGGACGGCGTCGGAGACTTGATCAGCGATCTTGTCGGGGTGGCCCTCTCCTACGGATTCAGAGGTGAAGAGGAAGGTGCCCGTGTTGTGGTGGGGCTTGACTCCGTTGGTTGCCATGTTGTCTGTGCGTGGGGGAGGTATGGAGAGTGCAATTGATGGGAGAGAAAGGGCTGGTGCAGATGAGGATGAGGATGGGGAAGGAAGGGATGAGATATGGAGGAGGGWKGAGGAAAGAGGGAGGAGGGAGGAGGGAGGAGGGAAAAAGTAAGCGGACCAGCGAAGGTAGGGAGGGGAGGGGAGCTAAAAACAGTGTCGCCCAAAGCCCCGATGTCCTCAGCTTTGCGCAGCTCGGGCCCCACTTGTGCCACCGGCAGCAAATCAACGGCCCCGCTGGCTCGCCCCCCATTCACCGACTTTGCGCCAGCAGAAAGCACGCAACCGCGCGAAATGCACCCACGTGCCCCGCCAATCACGGGAAACCTGCGCACTCGGGGACAGTCGCTGCCGTCTCAGCCTCGTCTCGGCCACCGACGAATTTTTGATCGAGGAGGGCGCGTTGTGCTGTGCTGCAACGCCTTGTCCCCGTCCATATTGACCCCGCCCGCCTCGCCCACCCCGCCTTCGATAGAAAGCGGCTACAATGAGCAAGTTCGGCGTGCTTGTCATGGGCCCTGCTGGGGCAGGCAAAGTGATTATTGCTCCCTCTTTTGTCCCTCAGCTCAGTCTCTAACTACTGAATCTTCCAGTCCACCTTCTGTTCCGCCCTCATCACCCATCTGCAGAACAACCGCCGCTCCTGCTTCTATGTAAACCTCGACCCTGCCGCCGAGGAATTCACACACGAACCCGATCTCGACATCAAAGACCTCATCTCCCTCGAAGATGTCATGGAGGAGATGGGCCTCGGGCCCAATGGGGGTCTGATCTACTGCTTCGAGTTCCTGATGGAGAATCTGAACTGGTTGAGYGAAGAGCTGGATCCGTTGACGGAAGAATACCTGATCATAATCGATATGCCAGGGCAGATTGAGCTTTATACACACATCCCCATTCTGCCAGCGCTAGTRAAGCATTTGACAAGGACGGGAGCTCTAGATATCAGTCTGTGCGCTGCTTATCTGCTTGAAGCTACCTTTGTGGTGGATAGAGCAAAGTTCTTCTCCGGGACGCTGAGCGCTATGAGCGCCATGATCATGTTAGAAACGCCGCACATCAACATATTGTCGAAGATGGATTTGGTCAAAGGGCAGATCGCCAAGAGAGAACTGAAACGCTTCATGGATCCAGATACCTCGCTCTTGGATGATGAATTGGCAATAGAAGGAGAGGAGGAAGATGATGGTAAGGGAGGGCCTGAAGAGACGCAGACGCTGATGAGGGGCAAGAGCTTCAAGCGGCTGAACAAGGCTGTTGCGAGGCTGATTGACGATTTCAGCATGGTATCGTATTTGCAGCTGAATGTGCAAGATGAAGACAGTGTGGGCGCCATATTGAGCTATATCGATGATGCGATACAGTACCATGAGGCGCAGGAGCCGAGAGAACTAGGTGGTGACGAGGATATGGAATTCGATGAGGGGGAAGAGTGATAAGATACCTATGGAATTTTGAAGGAGTTCAGGACGGATCTCAAAAGCATAGCGTTGGCGTTATTCATGTATTACGATATCCAGAGTCATACCCTCATCCTCATGCCTTATCCCAGTGTAGTGCATGCCCAAACTCCGTGCCCGTATCAATACAATTCTCATCCTTGCCAAACGCCTAACAGAATGCCTTCCAAAACAGCGTACTCCAACCGACCCATCATCTCACTCGCTGCAAATCAACGCCCATGAAGCGCCATCAGCTCCAAGCACTCCCCGGCYCCTGATTTTGTTGTATCTTCTGATACCCCTCATACCTTCTATACTCCTCCCAAAACACCCTTCCCACCTCCCGGCCCCAACCCCCAAGATCCTGCGCCGTCCGCTCTAGGCCTCTCTGCCACACCACACTACCCAATACCACCACCACCCCTACAACCATCAAATTAACCACCAGCCTTATCCAAAACATCACMATCCTCCGCAAAAAGCCCAACACCTTCAAACTTAAATAGAGCAGAGTAGCAAGGACGGCGATGGACACGATGATGGGCGAGTCTTGCGAGAGTTGTGCGGCGCGGTTGAGGAGGGGGAGCAGGAGTGGGAGGGACTGGGTGTAGAGGGTGGAGAGATGGGTAGCGAGGGAGGAGAGGAGGGGTTGGAGTTGGTTGTAGATATTGAGGAGCTGGATCGTTATTTCTGTGCAAGTTGGTTAGTTGGAGAGGGGTATGGAAGAGGAAAGGGGAGACGGACCTTGTAAGAGCTCCATTTTGTCTTGAGGATGAGAGATGGATGGATGGCGCGCCGAGGAGCGCGGTGTTTGGCGCTTTTGAGTGGTGGAAGGGCGTTGTTTTATGTTCGAATGGGCGAAGGTGATGTGAATGAGCGGCGAAGCTGGTGTGCCGGTGCTGTGTTCTATAGTACTTCAGAGTTTGTAGCTGTTCGTTGGACGATGTCTCACTGATCGTGGAGCTTTCTGGGGAAAGTCGCGCTAGTTCGCGGCAACACCAACATCGCACGTGAAGATGAACCCTTCCCAAGATTCGTAACTTTTTCAATTAGGGAAATCCTGTATTGTTAGAATTTAATTCTATATTTCTATGTTTCTACTTGGGGATATTCTTGAAGCTTCTATGCAAAAGCCACTCCTACAACAAAAGCCTATGCGGTAATGAAARGCCCATCGCTATGCTCCAAGCCAAAATGATTGCGCGCCTTTGAAACCCATGAACTCCTTTGCCATGCTATGCCCTGGCCCTTTCAAAGTCATTATCATCGCAGTTCATCAGTGTCATCATCCCATCCCAGAGATTTGTAAATAGACTCCTCCCACTCTTCTCCTTTCTTCAACCCATCATCTATTTCCAGCCTTGCTGTCATCCCAACATTTTCCTTGTTCCGGTCAGAGGAAGGCTCAGGATGACTATGTTGTACTTTCACATYTGGCCGTTTCTTCACGGACATTTCCTGAATTCCGTGGGATGCCCGAAAACTCCCTGGCCACTTCACAGCTGAGTCGGGAACTGCCGCAAACAATTGCGCACTCGAACGGCGTACATGTAACGGCGATGAAGGAGGGAAGCTTATTTGATTAAAGCTGCCCCTATTCAGTCCTAGCGAATTCGTTACAGAAGTCTTTCGAGTTGGCGTTGCTTGGACTGAGAACATTAATGGATTCCTTGCCTGCAAGCGTTCCCCTGATGAGCGTGAAACGGATTGTGGCACCATTGAGAAGCTTGAAGAAGGCGGAACTATTRCCTTGGACGCTTCATCATATTCGGGAAACTGTGGAGGTTGTGACTTAGTAAATATGTTCGTCGATCGATTAGCCTTTGGTGTTGCTGAGATCTGTACTCCTTGGAAAAGCGGATTCCTTATTGGCTTCTTGGTTTCTATACAATATGAGCCTCCATATCCAAATAACTACTGTTTAGTGCTTACTTCGAGATTGTGACGCTGACGCCGACCGTTTTTCGGCGGTCTCAACCAACGATTTTCCAGCCAGCTCGCGATTTGGCTTCTTAAGTGCTGAAATCGCCTCTTTCAGCTCAGCTTCTATGCTGGCCTTTTTCTTTGCCTTGGCATCCTTATCCGGAGCAAGACTGCCCAAGTCTACTTCTCGCCGAGAAAATCGTTTAGACGCCAGCACTCCACCTCTATTTGCGGCGAGGGGTTGTGACTCTGCAACGGGTATGCCTGAAAGCGATGGAACCTCGCTGTTTTCTCTCTTCAATCCTGGAATAGTCGGCATGGTTGCAGATCTCATCAACGAGATTGCTCTTTCTGGTCCTCGGGAAACACTCCGGCGCTCTCGCTCGTCTGTCAAAACTCTCTGCAAGCTCCTGCGCGGTTTCATTGGAACTGGACGTTTTGTAGCCGCTCCTGGTCGAGAAGGCCCAGAGTAACTCGAAGACTTCGATATTTTTGGCTTTGGAGGCGACATTTGCACAGGGCCACCCAGCTTTCGATTGATAGATGCACATAGGTCGGGAAGACGAGCCGAGAAACTACGAAACATTAGTATTTCGTCATATATGAATAAGTAGGATGAACTTACAAAGGTGCAATGACCTCCACACAGAAGTCTCGAAGGATATTATCACCATTTTTAGAGGACACAGCTGCGCTTCCGTGACCCCCGACGTTTGCTTGAGATTTCCCAGGAGATGCCTTCGAAGATTCCAGCTGGGTAGATTGCCAAATACAAAGTCTGTCGATATGGACATCAATAAGAGTAATCAATTGGTCTGGTTTCTTCGACTTGGAATTCTTTTCTTTGCCTTCCGCACCATCAACCTTGGGAAGGGCAGAAGGTAAACCTTCTTYAGCATTTTCCGAACGGCTGGCTGAGGGGTGAAGAGCTAGCACTTCAAGAATAACAATCATCTGAAGTTGGGTCTCTCGGATCCGCAATTCAGCTATCCGACTTCTAGTCTTCTCTTCTTTAGAAGTTCTAGGTGCTCCGGCTTCCGCTTCATCGTCATGGCTTGACCACCATCGCTGAATGAGTGTATCTTCGGTCGGATAGAGACCGTTCTTCCCTGGTTTCATCATCTTGCCATTTTTCCGTTTCTTGGGCTTGGAAGCAGCCCCATTGGCATCATCACCACTGTGTTCGTGGATGTCAATGAGAGAAACACATTCTGGCAACCCATCACGATATTTCTTGTCAATGAGAGACATAGTAAGTACTAGGCTCTCTAGAAATGAGATGTGGTCGGTCATGTCAAGAGTAGAGTCATAGTCAAAGTGAAACGCCGCACGAGCTCGTGAAAGCGGTCCTTTGGCAAAATATGCAAGAGAGGCCTGGATATATTAGTTGATGTCTGCGTCGGCACCACATTATGCTCACCTTTGATAAATACAATGCTTCTAAATATTGTGTCCGGAGGTTATCAAAGATTTCTGCTGCAGTGGGTGCTGCAGGGTCATCAACAGGAGGCAGCTCATGTGCTGCACCCGCGGGTGGAGGGTCGACTGTAGGTGCTGGATCTGTCCTGACTGGCTGGGATTCCGTTAATAATCCTGTTGATGGACGCTTCACCATGGATTGGATAGCTTCGATGGCAAGTCGTTTCTTTTTGCTGTACTTGCTCGATTCTGGTGTAATGAGGGGTACAGACGCAGCATGTTGCTGAGCTAAGTTGTCCTCCGCGAAGCCTTTTGACAATTCTTGATTACAGACAACAGCTGCCGCCTTGAGTTGCTGTAAATTGACCCATGTTCCGAGCCTGCATAGGACATAGAGGCCACGATCCTCGCGCTCTACAGCATAGAGAGTCCGGCTATCAACGAGTCTTGCAATCAATATCATCGGCTGGCTTCCCATTCGTTCTTCCAACTCTAGTATTTTGACGTGAGCCTCGAATAATCTCGATTGAGGTAAAGTAGTCGTGCAAGGGCTGAGATCTAAAGATGATAATGGCAGACGAGCTCGAGGTATCAARATGTGGGGTTGGAGGGATCGAGGCTTGATGAAGCCCGCGGAAGGATAGGGCTACACGTCGTTCAGTAAATGCGAGGGATGACCAATGTTTATACTGACTTTCACTGCAAAACTGTCCTTCAATAGGTCTTCCATCGTGTTTCCATCCCGCTTCCGTTTCCTCGACCCAGAAGATATRCCATCGCCAAGGGAATTGTCTGATGCGGGCGTGAGGATACCGGAACGCGCCTGGGATTTGGCGGACGCGTCGGAGCCCGGGAACTCATCTTGGCTTTGCATAGCAATGAAATATCGATATACTCGTCATGAGGCCGTTGCTTCAATGGAAAAGCATTGGATTCAGTAAGAGCGTAAGAGCTGCTTGTGTGGCTGGTGTTGATAGGCGTTGGTAGAAAATTGGGTTCGCGTCTGAATTGCAGAACGCGTGACAAGGCTGAGCGAGGCGACTTCCCCGCACCCAAGCTTCTCCATTACCTCTGAGTCAAGCCTTTACCAATCTTGTTTGGCGATTGATCCTTTTCTCACGATACCCAACTTAACTTAGAAGCAAAGATAGGAAGCACGCAAAGGCCGATTGTCGAATTAAAAGCAAGGAGCAAATGCTTGACCAAGTTGAGTGAGAGCTCATTCGGTGTRCAATGAAAAGCATCAAGCATCTGTCAGAAATGTATCTTTGCCTGTCTCTCCTTCAATATTGCTCGATCCGAACAGTGGGTTTCTCTAGATCTATGAGATCAATTAGATTAGTGAAACAACCCCACCATGTGTGCTCTACCGCATGCTTTCGGCTAAGAAGACAGATATCGGTACCACACCTGGATATTATTCCCATTACAGCTTCTCCTCGGACATGGCAAGATGGTTCYGTCTCCGTGATGCTCTGCCAGCAGTTCGGGCATTTCAAGATTAGGATGTCCCTTGTTTTGAGGTCTTCTGAAATCCAAGTCAAAGTATGCTCAACATCCCTCGGCCCTTCATTGGCTCCCCGGAACGCCTGGGGTCGAGGGTCGAGGTCGAGTCAAGCACAGTAGAACTATTTGCCACATCTGTGGCGCATACGCGTACATTTTGAGGATTGCGGAATGGTTTCCGGTAACAACAGGGCAAACGTTCAATGTCTACCCCCTTGTTCCACTGCCTGCGTGAAAAAGAATAAAATTATTAGACTCCGCGCTCTGTTGTAGGAGCAAGATTGATTTCCCGTTGTTCCAACTCCTTTATCAAATTCCAGCCACACCTCAGGTACGGCTCCATTAGCTTCTGCGTCTAGTCCTGGGTAGCTCGATACCTTGAACATCGTTGACTTGACACTTCAAGGAGGACTTTCTCTGCCATCCCAGCAGTAAATAGCGGAGCGTACCGACATTTCCATAGATGTCATGCCCTGCCCTCCTTCGTTCAGCATATCCAGTCTCACAGCGCAAGGTTCGCAGCAGCAACGGCAAGCAGCCTTGAAAAGGGCCCTAGACCTCATCGGAGACGAGACCAGAAACCCTGTTGTGTATCAATCAAGGATGCACGCGCATCGACGCTAGACGTAAATTACTTGTACCTGCGACCCCAGGGCGGACGATTTCTTCCCTCCACCATGGGCAGTGAAGAAATCTCGCCGCGCTCTGTACGTTTCTCCAACGGCGGAGAGGACGTCAACCTCGATTCCCTCAAGTCGCCGAGGGTTATGGCACGTCCTCAAGTGCAAACAAGCGATTCGGACCGGTCAGCTTCTTCTGGGGACTCCCAAGACTCAGAGCATCTCCAGCCTCAGGGAATCGATGTGAGGAATATGCCACACGCATCATCTCTGTCACTTGTCGATGCSCGCCCGCATATGAACAGCATGGGCTCGAGTATGCGCATCCAAAGGGGGAATTCAGATGGAAATACAACCTATGCGAGGCTCGAGACGCCCTTCTCTCCCAGCGCACCACCGATGAACGGCGCAATAGCCAGACCCCAACGACCAACAGGGCCTGCTCGAACGCCCTCGAGCACTTATGCGCCGGCGCGCCGACCCCCGCAACCACCATTTATCTCCATAACCGACCGCAACCGATCGGGGTCTACATCGAGATTTAGACAAGACCCTAATGTTTCCTATCGAGCTCAAGAAAAGGCTTATGTACAACGGCTACGACAAGATCAACAACCCTTGGAATATTTCGAGCCTTACACTCCAAGCATAGGCTATACAACAGGGTCTGATACGGAAGACGAATCCCCCGGGGAGCTACCCTTTGAGGGAGACCCATATGACCAAGAGACCCTGCTATTCTACGGAAACGATGAGGTCCAACCGAGTGCGGACGATCTCCAGGATCCATCAAAGCGAGAGCGGCTCGAGTGGCATGGGATGTTAGCATCTGTGTTGACCGGAGACGTTGTCAGGCAGGAGAAGAAACGGCTGATAGGAGCTTCCGATAAACAGGGAGAAAATCTCCATACTGAACTCTGGCTAGGAATTCGTTCCAAGATATGTGGGCGGACACTGGCAGCACAGCGACGGATGATCGAAGATTCTCGAGCCAGTCTTGATACTCTTCTGGATGAGATCATCAGATTCGAAGTTCATGGAGAGAAAGAGGCAGGAAAATCCGCTATAGATCAGGTCCGTGATGTTGTTGCAAAGATAGAAAAATGCGAAGGACTTTATCCAACCCGGACCGCCTTGGAAACCGCCAACAAAGTCGCCGCATCTCCTCAGTATCAAGCTACCTATGAAGCCGTTATATCATGGCACAATACGACAGAACTCATCAATGTCGAACTAGGAATCTTGCAAAGTTGGGTTGGAAATGCCGAGCTGGATTTCAACAAAGCGAAAGAGCGCTCCCCGTCCGGCAACGGACTTTCTGATGAATCCTCCTTCATAGACAGACTCATGAAGGAGGATGGCTTAAAATCTCTACAAGGGGACAAAAGTATCTTAATTGGAGTCTCAAAGGTGATCAGGAAAGCAAAAAACACTTTGATCGATAATTCGGAGTCCTTTGGGAGAAGACATCTTCCACCATATATCGAAGAGCTTCTCACGCTCATCAACTTCCCTTCCCGCCTGATCGAAGAGATCATTAAGGTCCGACTTCAATTCGCGAAGAGAATGAAAGAATCAGCATCACACAATGCCTTGATGCAGGAGCAGATGATATCCCAATTTCAGATTCTTTTGAAGCTGGCAATAAGAATCAAGATGGAATACAACACCATATCTGAACCGGAACCTGGCTGGGATCTCCCGCCATGTATCGACGAAGCCTTTGATCAGGTAGTGCTTGATGCATTGAAGTTCTATTTCAAATTGTTGAATTTCAAACTTGGCAGCAATAGAAATACATTCAAAGAAGCTGAGGTTTTAGAGCAAGAATGGGAATTCTCTAACGAGATCGGGCGCCACTTACAAGGCGGAGATGTTGAAGTTGCCGAGCAATTCAGCTCGCTGACCCATAAAGCATTCAACAGACTCAGTCAAACATTCGAGCGAGAACTTCAACGGAAGCCAAAGGAAAATGCGAACGAGATGACCAAGCGATACAAACAGAATCTAGACTCAGTTCGTGTTCGACAGCGTATGCTGCAACGTTTCTCAAGGGTTCTAAGTGATCGATTCGAGAACGCCACCGATTTTAGCATAGCTATGGAACACAATGGACTGCGTACTCTATACGACAATCTCATTGAGACGGGCCATTTCCAGGTCTATACAGCGAGCATTGAGCACGACGGATTCTTTYTGATAGCTTCACCTTCCCTTATTGATCGGCCTAAAGATATCGAGTCGATACTGGGGACGTGTTACCATCTAGATGATGCACCAGAGGATCCCACGAATCCATATTTGTTGGTCCTACGCCCGGAAATGGATATACAATGGGATGGTCGGCGAGTGGACGCTGATATCCCCGAATTATACACCGATGTCAAGCTCGGCAACCTYCGTTTAATCGCGGATGGCTCCCAAGCTAGGCTCGCAAATGCTCGGCTGGCATTTCTGGATTCGATTGGAATGCATCTGGATATGGTGGTTGAACAACGATCGAATCTCAAGAAGGTCAACACTAAATTGACTGAGATCAAGAGGGTCGTGTACAAATTATCTGGCCTTATCATGGACAGCGTCGAGATTGTGCGGAAGCAGACTCAAGGATTGGACTGCCACGAATTAATTCAGACATGCTTTGTCTTTGCCACTGAATTTGGTCAGCGTTCTTTACTCTACATGGACCGGAATCGGCAGCAAATGAACAATCTAAAGCTCACGAAACTTGCCCTGGACTGGGTTAGCTTCATCTGTGACGACTGCATTGCTACCGATCGGAAGACCTTCAGATGGGCAGTGCAGGCTCTTGAGTTTGCCATGATTATGACCCAGGGCCAGCATATCTTGGCCCTCGGCGAAGAGGAATATGCAAAGCTCCGTGCAAAGGTCGCTGGCTGCATGTCACTCTTAATCTCGCATTTCGATATCATGGGAGCTAGATCAACGCTCGCAGCTCAAGCCGAGAAGCAACGTGCTGAGGCAATGGCAGGCCAATTACGAAGGATGGACGTCAACCGCATGATGAATGATGAGGAATCTGCAAGATATGTCCTCGAGCAAAGACTCGAACAGCTGGTTTACCTTGATGATTCTCGAAAGCAAAAGGAGGCTGAGAGGCAAGCTCTTGGCCATGTATTGGAGGAAACTAGTGAAGCTGATCGCTCGCTCACTTACCTTTCATCTTCTGCCTCCAACGTCAATATGAGGTGGCAGCAAGGCCAATTCGTTGGTGGCGGTACCTTTGGATCCGTTTATGCGGCCATCAATTTGGATTCTGGCCATTTAATGGCTGTGAAAGAAATCCGTTTGCAAGATCCCACAATGATTCCAACGATCGCCGGCCAAATTAARGAAGAGATGAGTGTTCTAGAGGTCCTTGATCATCCCAATATCGTATCCTACTACGGGATTGAAGTGCACCGAGACAAGGTATACATCTTCATGGAGTTCTGCTCGGGAGGATCGTTGGCTGGGCTATTAGAGCATGGCCGGATTGAGGATGAGCAAGTGATTATGGTATACGCGTTGCAGCTGCTGGAAGGCCTTGGTTATCTGCATGAAAGCGGCATTGTGCATCGCGATATCAAACCTGAGAGTAAGATTTAACCCTCATATCTTTTGTGTTCCCTAGACTTATCTTTTGCAGACATCCTTCTCAATCACAATGGCGTTATCAAGTATGTGGACTTCGGTGCAGCGAAGGTCATAGCTCGCCAGAGCAAGACCCTCATTCAAGCTGAACGAGGTGAAAAGGTCAAGTCCATGACAGGCACACCAATGTACATGTCTCCGGAAGTCATCAAGGGCGAGAATCCCGGCCGCGCAGGAGCAGTAGATGTCTGGTCTCTTGGTTGTGTCATTCTTGAAATGGCAACAGGTCGTCGACCATGGGCGTCTCTTGACAACGAATGGGCGATAATGTACAACATCGCTCAGGGCAATCCGCCGCAGCTGCCATCAACCGACCAGCTCAGTCCACAAGGCATCGACTTTCTCAAGAGGTGTTTTGTGCGAGATCCAAAGCAGCGTGCTTCCGCAGCGGAGCTACTCCAACATGAATGGATTCTTGCCATCAAGTCACAAGTCGCAATCGATCCAGGAACACCGAGTGACAACGGCTCATCACACTCGAGCACTCGAAACAGCCTCGGATGAGGCAATGCTGAATAAATGTTGATAATGTGTTACTTATTTGTTCGGGGTACGTTTTGGGCAGGAGCTTCYGGGAGCTTTCCCCGAGGCTCGGCGTATCGCTTTTCGCGACAGAGATGTTCGGAGTACACGGAACTGCATCAGCGATGAGTTAGGAGTTTTATGAGTGACGATTTTCTTTGCTGGAACGCCTGTTGAATTCTGTCTACTACTGGATCATTATCATGAGGATATATTTAATAATGGGCTTGAAACCCTCGGTGCACAGACTATGCCATGAACAGCGCACACCTGTTGTGGACACACGACGTGATGGTGGGGCGGAGCCAGGAGGTATCTTCGCRGATTGGTGTATATATAAGATAACAGTAACAATAATGAGATGAATGAACAGGTTTCATCACCTCGGCGCAATTAATTCGTCTTATACCGGCATATTCCAGCAAAACCAAACCTACTGGCATCCATTCCGAGTTGTGGCGGGGTGTTTCAGACTACGGCTGTCCTAGTTCGAAGCTCTCGAGGGCTCGTGCGGCCGTTGACTTCACCACGATTGTCCGTCGATGGGTCTTGCCTGTCAGCTGGTCCTCCGTCACTTCCTGTCTCAAAAATCGGCCCACCTCTAATCYACCTCTTGCCCAAACTCAATCGGCTCCAACCCCACCATCTCGTCCCCAGAAAAAGGCTTCAACCTTCAAAGTTTTAAGCACGGATCGCCCTACATCCGCAAATCATACGCACGAGCATTGACGTTGAGGTTAGCCGAGTTGCTGGAGTCTGGAGRGTCGGCAGTCTGTTCACTCGATGCAAAATCTATTCTAAGCTTTGAGCGGGATTTTGAGTTGGGGTGAAGTTGAGTTACGATGCGGCTATCTTCTGAAAGGAAAGTATATTTGGATACTGGAAGGGAGCGTTTAAAATTAGCGCGGGAGAGAAGCCACCCGCTGCGAACGTGACGCAGGTACAGTGATCATGAGCATGTTTCTCCTAGAGGGTGTGAGGGGATGTTTCCAAAGATAAATAACTGTCTGGCGGCTAGATACTTGACTGCTGCATGGTTATGTCGTTCTGTGCGATGGGGTAGGGATGGTTTGCAGATGCATGCAGGACAGGCGGTGAATAGACGCCAGAGATGTATAGATTGATTCGGGGTTGTGATTGGTGGGTTGGAGAAGACGCGGCTCGGTGGCTATGGTCTTGTACGCCACCTATCTGAATCGTAATGTCTGCAAGTAGATCCCTCTAGACGTCTAAAAGAAGCTCTGAGTGGGAGATTCGGAAGCCGAAAAAGAAATAAAGGAAGGTTTTGCCYAGGATCACGCAACTAGACGGAGAATCTCTGAGGTGCTGCCACATGTACCTGCACTTGTAAGGCGAAAGGTCTGGAAGGCATTATTGGGCGGTCTTGAAATTCAGCTGGTGTGCGTTGTTCATGAGGCGTGGGAAAAAGCTTCGAATATCTCTCGTCAGCACGGGAAGGATTTTTGTGATGGTTGTTGGCTGCCCTTGTGTTTCGGCCTCAAACGTCCACACTGGAATGTCCCGCATTGATTGGGGTATCGAGAGGAGCCTGACGAAATACGCTTATCGCGATATGAGAACAAATAGGTATATGAGGAGGGACGGGGGGGGGTGTTGAAGGCTGAACACTTAAGCTCAAGCCGCAAGACGTGGACGTGGACGAACGCCAGATTACGTCGGGAGTCAGTCGCATGAACGACCCAGGGCACCTGTGGTGATGGGTAAATGGGCTGGCCGATAGCAATGTGCTTAAATCTGATATCAAGCCAGGAACAAGAAACCATGGAAACCAAGGTCGAGATGGTGGCATGCTGCTTACGCTTGCGCAAGATCTGGGCGCTAGGACTTGTTAGTCAGGGGGACTGCCTCGAGACTGCTGGACACTATTAGACACTGCTGGACAYTGCTAGACACTGCTGGACACTGCTAGTTCCATGCAACGCTACGATAAACCGGCATTCGGAGGGAACTGATACGCTCAACTGAGTCGTGGTCTTCTCGGTTTCCTCGGAATGCGCTCTACAAAAATCGCGGAGCAGCTTCATACCGAAGACGGGGGAGCCTTGAAGTTCGGAGCACGAGTGCGTTCTGGAATGACGCGCATGACAGCTGCTGCAACGGGTATCCGCAGGCTGTGTGGTTCTGTCAGAAATCGCGTTCTCCAGGTGCGACTCAAAACGTTTAAGGTCTGTGTTGAACAAACGGGTAGCTGGAGATCATATGGAAGCTAAAGRCTCGTGGCCCTCAGGGGGGCCATGGGCGATTAGATTCGCGGGAGGCAAGCTTTCGGCTAAGGGCGGTGGAGCCCAAGCAACTGATAGAGAGCTCAGCCCGAATGCTCCGTATAGAAGGCGTCTTTAGGATGGATGGTCTAGACAACTAGACAAGCAGACCCAAACCATCCAGTTGCAAAGGGTGTTTCGCAGAACACGATGGTTTTTGGGTTCCACATCCATTGTTGGTGAGAAAGGCTCTGGCCGAGTAGGCCCGCGCCCACCGTGCCGAAGCCCGTGGTGCTCCCGTTTGTCGATCMYCCAGGGAATCCCCCCTCAGCCAATTAAACCTCGTGCTCCACTGCCCTCGAGAGACAAACCTGCTGGTCCGTGGCTTGAAACCTTAGCCGCAGGTCCCACAGCCATACCCTGCCCCTCCATCCAAGCTTCTCGAGAGCTGTCAAGAGCGAAGAGACTCAGCTCCAGAAGGTCACCCACCCAGTTTGGTGGCTGATAGCGCCCCCCTCTACGGCCCCTCCAACAATAAGGTTCGCTTCACCGCTCTCAGGAACAGCTCTGCTACCCCATCAAGTATTTTCCCTTTCACCAGTCTAGTTCTACAATATCGAATGTTCGGTCACCGATTTCATTTCCAGGCCACCCGGCTAACACTCTCTTCCTTGTTGGACTCCTGCATGTTCGTACGCTCGTCACATCGGATCAGATGGACATGGTAAACGAGCCTGCGAACGTGGAGACAGCCGTATCTTTCACTCCGCTCCGCGCTCAAGCCTCTGCCGAAACGTCAGGGGCAGTGGGGTAACAGGGRCCAGGGAGTGCAGCTCGAGTGCATTTCATGGGGGGCGGCTATTGGCTGTCGTGAAATAGTCTCCGAGAAGGCCTGCCACGATGTGACCAGGGGTCCATCCAAACATGCATTCGAATTAAACGTTCGACCGCTAAACAAGCTCATCTAGGGTTCAAGAAATGGCCGGTTACACCCCCTCCATCTTGTTCCCACGGACCCCATCCAGATGCCAAATGCACCTGCCTCTGTAGTGTRCTGCAGGTAAGATACAGCTATCCTTGTTCCAGTTGCAGGCCGGTTCAATTCAACCYGTGCTGTTYGCTCTTATAATAGAAGCCGCATCTCCCAATTCGTACTTTCTTGCCGTTGATAGTTGCCTCTCAGTGTCCCAAGTTGATCTATGGATCACTTGGCCACCGAGTATTTTACTCTCAATAATCTTCCTACTTTGCTTCTTTCYATTACTACTTCATCTTCTTTCATTTCACCTGAGAGAGTCTGCCGCTGCAGCTGGGCCGTAATCTTCACAGCAATGTGTTGACATCCTCAACGAGAATTTCCTTCTTTATGGTAGCATCCTGTTAAAGAGGTCTTACTCGGACATGAGGATACTGTCGACAGCCATAGCATGTCTGCTTTGCTTAGTACCCTTCTCAGTCCTCAGCTAGTCGGATCTTCTGCCCCTCCTCTTGCCGGTCCTTTTGCTGGCCCAAAACCAAAGGCATCTCCAGTTCCCGCTACCTCTCAAATCATAAGTTCAACTACGGCCTCCACTTTTGTAGCTCCTACTACAATTCGAAGAACCTCTTTTGAAATCATCCCACCAACGGTCACCTCTCCGATCATACAAGCAACCACCATTGCACATATTGCATCTTCAACTTCAGACTTCGACTCAGCCAGCATATCTTCTATCTCAGCATCTGCAAGCTTCTCTCAAACTACTTCAGCACGCATACCTATTACGTCGGCATCCACAAGCCTCTCTCAGACCATTTCAGCTAGTCCGAATGGATATTTGCTGACTACTCCAATGTCGAACCCTGTCCCATCTGCCATGCCGATGTCATCAAACCACACGATATCCTCGGATAAAGACTCCGATGAGCATAGAAACCTGCTGATCATATTATCTACGGTTCTTGGCGTTGCYGGGATTTTCTTAATTACAACTGTCATAGTCCTTGGACTTCGATACAAAAGAGGGCAATCACCATTCGCTCACAGAGGCGCCTCTCCGATCAACGACGAAGAAATAGCTTCATGGCGTGGGACCGTTCAAGAACAGAAGCTGCAATTCCCAAAACCYACCCATCCGCCAACAGCACCTGACCCAAGCACGATCGGCCTAGCACAATCCCCTGACTGGCCATGGACGTCTTCGCCCTCCACTGTGCAACCAGTGATGTCTCATCCGACACCTATAATGTCCAATACTCCTTCATTCTTGGCCAAGGCGCCAAACTCCAGAGCAGGCCTCACAGATGAATCCGTGCCAGGAGCCGAGCCTTTCATACCGCCTCTAAAGCGACAGAGCTCTCGTTTGTCTAAGGCACCGCCAGGACATGCAAGAACAAAGAGCAGACGAAGCAGCTTAAGCAACAAGAGCATGTGGAGCTATAGAGAGCCCAGTATGGAATTGAAGTCGAAGGAGAAACCTACGTGGTTCGATCCCGAAGACGATAATATTGGGAGAGAATTAAGAGACTACGAGCAGAGCAGCAATTCGCCAGCAACATCGATATACGATGGGCTCGCAGCGGGTGGGCTTTCGCCGAGACCAAAGTCACGGCCAAGATTATGGGACACGGAAAAGGAGCTTGAGCATGGTCGAAGATTAGCATGACGATACACGGGTCTGAATTAGATCGGCCTTTTTCTTTTTTTACAACACATAGGGAAGGCGTTCAAGTGTTGGCGATACCCAAGATTCGGCATTACGATGAGGTGATGACCGCCAACATACGGATTGGGATGTATGTTAGAGTCGGAGACTCATTACTTGGAAACTTGCTCATGGGTCATAAGACGAATGAAATCATCAACAATGTAAAATACGAATCCAACTCTGCCTACGAGGTCATGATTTGCGGTGACTATTCAAACTAAGCCCAAGCAACCAGATGAAACAAAATCGAATTTGAACCAATTTCTAGTTCCATCCGAATCATTCATACTAACATAGCTCTRGGTCGASCTTGTGGCCTTCCGGATCAGAAATAAGTTATCACATTTATAGCATCATCGTTTCTRCTATACTAGAAATTGATCTCGCTTGAGAACTACCTTRCCCCTTTCAAGCATGACTCGACACCACGTTACTCGCAAAATAAGCAGTACAAGCGGGATAACTTTCTACCRTTCGGATATCTTCTTGT
This sequence comes from Lachnum nothofagi, assembly GCA_003988875.1. Lineage (NCBI taxonomy): Eukaryota > Fungi > Ascomycota > Leotiomycetes > Helotiales > Lachnaceae > Lachnum > Lachnum nothofagi. The sequence goes on from QYSG01013779.1 coordinate 77,186, forward strand.
ACTTGCCCTAATCCATTTTCTTGAGAATGAAGTGGTCGAACAATCACGTGCATCATCACGTCGCGCTCTCCCCACCAAATCGCGTCGCAAAAGTAGCCGCTCTGAATTGCCTCCATTCTTCCCATTCATGCCACCTAACCACATGTAATATTGTCCGCGCCTCTCAACATGCCKCCGAAAAAAGTCGATGTCCCCAAGCCTGCGCCGGGAGAGGAAGGCACACCTGTAAAAGATCAACCTCCCGCGGGCGGCGTGAACATAGAGGTTAGTCCTGTCAATTGAAGGCGACGAGCCCTCATCTRGACCACATTCTCGCAGCGTTTGTTGAGCTCATATACCTGACTGCCTTGACAGGACCTCAATCTCCCTAAAAGCATAGTTACGAGGCTTGCGAAAGGCGTTTTGCCTCCCAATACACAAATCCAAGGCAATGCAATGCTAGCAATGACGAAGAGCGCTACGGTGTTCGTGAATTACTTGGCCGCACAGTACGCTGCCTCCAAAATATCTTTGTCAGAAAACCTGCTAACAGGGCTTTTCAGTGCCAATGAGCTTGCGAATAAAGAAGGGAGGAAAACGCTGTCTTCCAGAGATGTCATAAACGCATTGCACGATCTCGAGTTCCCCGAGTGGGAAGAGACACTTCAAGCAGAGGTCGATAGTGAGAATCTTGAACTTCTACCTGGTCACCGCCTAAGACTGACAGGCTCCAGAATTCACGGAAATACAGAACGACAAGCGAAATAATTACCGCCAGAAGGTCGCCGACAAGAAAGCAGGGGCTGCGGATAGCACGCCGGCTGGGGAAGGAGAAGATGGCAATACCGAATTAATAGGGGGCGAAAGCCAGTTAGACAAAGATGGGCAGCCTGCAGCTAAGAAAGCAAGATTGGATCCTGATGCTTCGGGGATGGATATTAGCGAGATGCAGGATGGAGGTGAACACAATGCGGACGAGGATGTTGAGGAAGACGAGAACCAACAAGATGAGGTCGAAGACGATGAAGAGGAAGGAGACCAAGATGAACGACTTGAGGCTGAAGACCAATTAGAAGATCCGGAGCAACGCGAAGCGGAAGACGAGGCACTAGATAATGGAGAGGACAGCGATTGATCCCATTTCGAATTGGGACATAAATTTGTTCCATTTGTATTTGGGAGACTGGAGTGGGAGTTCATGAGTTGGCAGGAGTCAAAGGGATATTTCATGGGCTTTAGTAAGTCGTCTACATCTTCTCAGCATAGCGATTGAGACGTGGGGTCTCTGTTCCTATCAATTCCTGACAAAATTTGAGGCATTAAGAAATCCCCTCAGAAACTGTGGATATAGAGGCCTCCATTACGACAATAGTACTGTACAAGATATGKTACAAATCAATCAACCAGCTTTCTCCGACTCTGCGTCCTCCACGTCCTCCGCTCCCACCTCCTGCTCTAACCTGTCCACCTTGTCTATAACAACCCAGTATATCTTTTGAGCAATTTTATGTTCACGCTTGTCCGCCCTCTGAGATTTCATTCGCCCATCTCTTGTCCTCTCCCTCGTCTTCAGCTCCTTTTTCCTCATGGCATGGGCCATCTCATCGTCCAAATGTCTCAACTCTTCTCGAAGATTCTCCTCGACCTTGGCCCTCTCTCTAGGGTCTTGCCTCTTCTTTCTRAGCAATTCGTTCTCAGCCTTGGCCATTTCCTGCCTCCGTTCCCGCTCAATTTTCTCGATATCTCTATCGCATTTCGAAGTGTCTTCTTCCAGATCCAGCATCGCCTCTTCATACCCTTCTAGTCCTTTCATCCTCCTCTTCATAATCTTCTTGTTCATTTGAGCATCTTTCCTCTGTGCCTGACTACTCCCCAACCTCTTCCACCAAGTCTCTGATGTTTCCGGAGGAGGCAATCCCTCAAGTGTCAACGGCACAACTAAATCGCCTAACGCCCGAACACGCCTCATACGTGGATCGTCCTTTCCCCCAATCCTCACGTCCCTCTGCTCTAACCTGACCAAGGGTGGTAAGTCTAGTTCCGCGTCACAATGTCCCACAGCCGCCATCATCTTTTGAGTCTTCAGGACTTTACACCTAAGTCCCTTTGGCAGAAATAGCTCCTCGTTTGCCGTCTTCATATACGCTTTGGCTTTGCTCCAGCTCGTCGCGTCACCCGCCAGCTTTGAAGCACCAGAAATGCCGTGTCCGAATAAAGGAAGGACTGGTAATGGCACCGCGGATACAAAGTCGCCAACCAAGGAAGTGATCTGGAAAGCGGGCGCGGCGATAAAGGCCTCGTTCAGGCCGTCGAGGAARGAAAGGAAGTCTTGCTGGGGGATTGAGTGTTTCAGTAGGGCAGGACTGTATGCCCGGGCAAACGGCGAGAAAAAAGCGCCGCGGAAGGTAGCAGATGTCTCTGTTAGATGTGTCAGTAGTTGCGAGACATTGAGATGAGGCGGTTGGAACCTACGGGGAATGACTATCGGTTTGAAAGTGGATTGGATTAATTGTAATTGGYCTTGTAATGAAGGTGAAGATGATGCTCTTAGGCTCGCTGCAGCGACAGTGTTTCTTTGGACGTCTTCGTATGAAGGGGGTGCTTCTGAAAGTAGAGAGAAAAGTTCTTCTTTCGAGACAGCCATTTTGAATAATTCTGATAATGATGAAAGTTTGAATGTTCACTGCTTTGCAAAGTTGAATTGACATGAAGAGTGGATTTCCACTTCTATTATATATATCCGGTCTTGCTATACTCATATATCTCAGCTTGCAATGACATTGAGGCTGTGGTGGTTCAGCATCCAGCATCGCCATTTTGGGAAAGATGGCTGGGTCGCGCTATCCCTAATTCAGGCCAGCAGGAAGTTGGCAAGAATCGCCGTGCGCGTGCAGCGCACGACCCTGTCCTCCTCTCTCCCATTYCCTCAGATTCGGACGTCGCGATCGATGAGGCTCAGATATTTGGGTTTGTAGCCCGCTTGGTCGATCGCCCCTGCCAAAATAAGACGGCATCTCGATTCTCCCGAATTGGCAGATTGACGCTTGCTTAGCTGCAGAGCGCTGCATCTCAGCAATGAGTCAAAGAAAGAGGAAGCGAGACAATTGTGTTACACTGCAGTTTTTCCCCCGCCCCTGAGTTCTCTACGGTCATTCCCACAACTATTAGCATTTGAGTCCTTTTCTCGAGGTGTGGGAGAGTGAAAAGTGAGTGCTTGTTTGGGATCAGGAACCTCTGCTTTATTCTATTGCACAGGAGCCCTTAAAGCATTTGACTCCAGGCCAGATCTCGGCGAGCGAGGAATTTTCATMATATGAAAGAGGATATAGTCTCAAATGCACAAGTGTGACTTACAAGTTTCATTGCTTTTGAATCCATCTAGATCTGAGGATTCGATTAAGAGGAGAGGCGGGACTTTAATGACAGAAGGGAACATTTTTCCAAGATAAAAGAGATTTTATTTATATTTCTAAGATGTTACACCAAGTGAGGAGAGAACACCTAGTGGATGTGACTCAATTCTTCGTCTTCATTGAATGCGCAGAGGAGCTTGGGAGTCATACGGTCAATGGCCATTGCCAAGGATTCTCGTAGCCAGATCTCAGATTTCTTATTCTTGGCTATCTGATTAGTTACACAAAGTGTTAGCGGGACTAGTGAACAACTTGAAAGTCCGTTGAAGAGGGCTGTTGAGGTTTGATCTCCATATCTTCTCGGTACCAAAAGATTCGAAGTCAATTCAACTTCAAATTGTCACAGGCGCAGCAAATCTGGATCCCATTGAATTTGCTAATTGATTATGCATTTACTTTAAGAAGATTATTTCTTTCTTAGCATATCATCATACTTCAAGACAGCACCCAGTATTGTCTGTCCTCCAACACTACAGTTCTCTGGGCTTGCATGTTCAAGGGGTGAAAGTGAGATTCCATCTTTGCGAGTAAACACCATGGCGGTTGGGCAGACCATGCGCGTGTAAATACTATCATGACCTTGAACAATGATCAACAACTGTCGCTTTATTCTTGGAGAAGGAGCGACTGACCAGTGTGACTGCAGAGTTTGTCATAGGTGTAGCCCATGTCCTTTGCAGCTGCCTCGACACCGCTCACAGCCTCAGCATCGAACACTCCCGGATGAAAGCTCCAGATGTTCTGATAGTTCGAGACCTCCAGGCCATGTTCCTTCGCCATCTTGTACACGAATTCCTCAATCTGGTTCTCCATGCCCTTCAAAGTTGCAAGGTCAGTATGCTGCATGCTGAATGAGAAGTCCACGATGGAGGGGATATTGCAGAAGTTTTGCGGTGCAGATTTAAATAGCGAGACTGTGGCCATTCTTGTCTTGGAGTCCCGGCCGATACGTTCGACCTCGAGAACCATTTTGGCAGCGCCAACGAGGGCATCTTGGCGGTTCTGCGACAAGTGTTAGAGATCAACGAGCTTTGGATGCAAGGGCCCAGCTCACATCCATGTAGGTGGTATCCGTATGTCTTATGAAACCCCTCAAACTAACATCGAACCACCGCATACCTTGAATACTGGGAATTATTTAGGYTTGAAATTTCTTCAGCAACTAGGGTCTCACCTATCAACCACGCCAACATCAGAGCCTGACTTCTCCAGTCTGCTACCCTGTTCAATGTGCTACTGTATGTGAGTCATTGGACTGTCACCTGGACGCGAACTACTCACAATTTCAAAGTGAGCCGACAGAGGATTTGTCTTGTAAGACACCCCTTTCGTTCTAAGGTATCCGATCCTCTTCAGTTCGTCCCTGATAGAGATCAAGCGATTCATAGTATCCGTGCATTGATGGGCGTAGTCCAAATCCAGTTGCCCCGACYAGACTGCCGAAGACATACATCCTGTTCAGAGCTCAGTCTCCGCCTTAGCTTTCAACGCACATACACTGACCTGGAGGAAAGCGAGCGCCCTCTTCGTTAGTCCAATTGATGACAGTGAAAGGCGCATRGGTCTTCTTTCCACTCTCTTGCCGGACTTTGAGGTAGAATGAAAACGCGATAAGCTTACCTCCGTTATCCAAGCATATATCATGCTGTATATCCGAAAATACTTAGAGAACCTTGGCAGAAGAAAGTGGGATAAAACAGACCAAGAGAAAAGAGACTTCTCCATTTACTCAATTTAGAAGTGGCTAGGTCGATCATATCTAGAGCTCTCCGCAACACACGGGCCACGATAGCCCAGGAGCTTCAAGGAAACAATCCAACAAGCGCTAGGAACCATCGTTTAGAGACCAGAGTTACTGGACAATGGGCAAGTTTGCGTGGCTGAGAAATCGGCCAAAGTCGTGCTACGTTTCACGTCCCCACTCATTCTAATAAGAGCTCCTTCGCCAGGGCCAAAATTACCCACAATCGGCCCAATCTCCAGCTTCAATGTAGTCCTGCGATGGACACAAAAAGCGGCACTCAAAATTGCACAGTTTCAGTGTCTTACTAGGCTGGGACATTCTAATTAGTGCCGCTTTTCTGTCCAGTCTATCTTCTGATAAAGACCATTATGTTTCCGTCAGCGAGGCGGCGCCCAACGCCATGGTAAGCCGATATCAAATTCCTGGATYATGGTTTCTGGAAGGTGGGAGACGAGCATGTCCAAAATAATTTGTAATGTTTCTACGAGTTTTCAACTCCCCCATTTATGAGATTTTGGGTAGTGATGTTTTTCTTTTCCTTTGATTCCTGATCTCTACACTCTTTTCGCACTTGAACAATCCCGGTCATGGCTTCGCTCCCTGGAGATGTTGTCTCTGGGACTGTTCATCTTGTCGATCTCGGTGGAGAGATGCATACTCGACATCTAGATGGGAACAAGGAGATCGTTCTGGTTCCAAAGCCATCATCTGATCCTGAGGATCCGTTGAATTGGAGTCGGGAACGAAAGATGCTCGCAGTTGGCATGTGTGACACCTATACGATTGGCGTTGGCATTTCAACTGCAGTTCAATATTCAGGTATCATCCGCTACAAAGCAATGAAGCTTTCAAAAGTGCTGACAAAGCCACTAGTTCTTACTTTAATCGCTAACGAGACTGGTATCACGGTTGCCCAGCTCAACCTAGGCACTGGCTTGATGTTCTTATTCCTTGGTTGGGCTTGTYTGCTGTGGCAGCCGTCAGCTCTTGTTTACGGACGTCGCGGGGTTTATATCTTATCTTCTTTCCTATGCATCTGGCCTGTGCTATGGTCGGCCTACAGGACATCGAAAGGAGRGTGGCATGCTCATAGAATTATCCTCGGAATCTTCGCCGCCCCTATCGAGTCTCTTCCGGTTTGTCATCTCCTTCCTCAAGCCTTTGGAGGTGCAATCTTAACGAATAGTCAGGAGGTCACCGTACCTGACCTTTTCTTTGCGCACGACGGAGGCACATATATGGACATCTATGCCTTTCTACTATTTGGCTCGAACTTTCTCGTTCCGTCAGTAAATCCAGAATGTTTCGTATGGGGTGACTAATTTTTGTACAGATTCTTCGCGTGCTGGATAAATTCGGCTGGAGGATGGCAGTGGGTCATGTGGTTTGGAGCAATAATCCAGGCGGTCGCAGCTATCGTCTAATTCAYCATGGAGGAAACTATGTACTTTCGCACCACCCTTGAAGGTGTTGATGCTGGCGATTCGAGCAACGGAACATCGACCCCAGACGGACTGACGACCGAATCCACCGAACAGGAGGAGAACACCGCGCTTCCCGCAATTATTGAAGAAAGCGTTACCACTTCAAACCCCGGAAAGACTTACGGGTCAAGACTCCAGCTTTTCATCAAGATAGATGGCTGGCCGTCCGTGAAACAGCTATTGACTATGATGTATWGACCGCTTCTCATCAGGTACTACTTCCCCTGCGTTTCTTGGGCTGGCTTGTAAGTATTGTCTCATCCGTCTAGATGAGCGAACTAACCTCTCTAGTATATATGACACCTGTCTCTCGTGGTATAATGTGYTTAATGCAACTGCCAGCTTGGTGTAGATACATTTTCTGGGTGTCTTCTTCTCTACATGGAGAACTTTTGGAGTTCTGGGGACTTCTCATTGTCCCAAGAATTTCGAGACATTTAAAAACTTATAAATACTCCAAGGTGCTTCTTGATTAGAAAATGCTGATTCTAATTATTTGCAGGCTCAGCGCAGCACCCTACAACTTCTCCTCCGGTCTCGTCGGCACAGCGTACCTCTCACCTGTCATCGGAGCCGCACTAGCTGCTGTATGGTCGGGATGGTCAGCAGACAAACTTGCGATCCGGCTTGCTCGGCGCACCAAAGGTGTTAGGGAACCRGAACAGCGACTATGGACTTTAGGCTTCTCGGGCATACTCTGCGCATCAGGGCTTATTTTATGGGGTTTGGGAGCCGCTAGAGGCGTGCATTGGTTTGGTCTGATCATGGGACTGGGAATATTGGCTTTCTCTGTAATATGTGGCGGAAGTTTGACATTAAGTTACGATGTCGATTGCTTCAAAGTTTGTCCCCCTCATTCTCTCGTTTGGAAAGTTGCTGATCGCAGCTAGGAAATCGCCGGAGAATCGATGATCTCGGTTATTATTACGGAAAATATCTCAATCCACCCCTTTTTAGGATATAATATCTCAATCCACCCTATCCCTAAGACTTTTTTAAGTTTTTATATAAAAAATATATATATATACATGATTTTTTTCCTAATATATTGCTATTTGAAAACTAGGAATAGCTTCACTTTTTCAAGCATACAGACGAGATTTACAATCTGACCTAGCCCTTACTTTGGACTTTGATTAGTGCTGCCTATATGCCAGATCCTATTAGGGGCTTGCATGCTTCTTCTTTTGGCCTTATATAATATAAAGGTGGATTGAGATATTATGTCCCAAAAAGGGGTGGGTTTAGATATTGTCCGTTATTATTATCAGGAATACTTTGGGTTTTGCGGTGTCGTACGGAATCAACCCCTAGCTTAATAGGATAGGTTTAGAGAACTGCTTCATCGACGTGGCTATGGTGTCTCTTGTATGCACATTCCCATTTGTGCCGATGATCTTCTTCGGGAAGAGGTTGAGGAAGTTCTCAGCGAAGAAGTACTAGGAGTACGTCGCCACCAGCGCGGCACCTTCTCATTAGACATGGATATTTAGAAAACAGGATAGAAATTAGCAATAGACTTTAAGAAATCTTTTGAGGAGGTTGCCAGTCTCTCAGATTTCTTCACATTAGCAACTAGTAACGCTGGCATGATCAGGCACCAGCGAGAGGAATACAAGTAAGGGAYTTTTTGCTTTCATTTACGTCATTATAAGTATACATCCAGTACCAAACCAAACAGCATCTGGATATGACGCCTCGACGCTCTCCTATTCTAAATTTTGCAGTCGTTACAATCTTTGCCTCCCATCTTACAAGTCATGTCTCGCTCTCTTGCTATGTTTTCTGATCGTCTCCCCATAGAAATACAATACGAACGGGATCGGAATAAATGCAATGGACAAGAAGCCCAGTAGGCTACTTGCCCAGTTAACACCGAGGTTCTTATACATCGCAGTAGCGAAGAGAGGGAAGGCAGCGCCGAAGCTCGACCGCATAAAGTCGTTGCCCGCAAAGACCGATGCAGCGTATTCCGGATAGGCATCGCCTAGATAGTTGAGCACTGAATTGAAGAGTAAGAATGCTCCGATCGTGAACCAACTAGAGCCGATGATTGGGACAATCCAGTGTACAGAAGCTCGTGAAGTCCAGCCGAACCAGAACAAACAGATAGGGATGCAGAAAGCACCCACCATAGCGGGTGGTAACCGTTTCTCTGGCTTGATCTCGCCATTGTCGTTGAACTGTTTCTCCTGTATGAAATACAGATATGCAAAGAACGGCGGGATGACGACGAAACCTCCTACCAAGATACCCACGAATGATAAGCCTTCCTCGCCAAGATTGAAGCCGTAGATTTCGATGAAGACAATAGCGAATGATTCGAACCAGCAGTAGAGCAGGGCGTAGATGAGTGCGATGTAAAGATTGAGGCAAAATAGGATTGGCTCGGTGAACGTGAGGGAGAAAGGGCGAACGAGGACCATCAGTACGATATCCTTTCCTGTCATCTGCTCCCCCGCGAGCTCAGGCTCGCATTTGAGGTCGGTGCGTCCGGTAAGCTTGCGAAGGCGGCGAGTGCGGCGATAGAGAATGTTTGCGGAGGACGTCTCGGGCAGGAAAAATACCAGGACCACCAAGCCAAAGCCGGACAGCCACAATAGTTCCCAGATGGGCCATTGCCAGCCTTTGTGCTGAGCCGCGAAGCCTCCGATCAAGGGACCGAGCACAGGACCGCTGACAGCCGAGAGACCCCAGATTGCAATCGCGTACGCTCTCTTCCTAGGCGCATAAATGTCCCCCAATGATGCTCCTCCGGTTGCAAGCACGGGTGAGCCAAAGAATCCCGTCAGGAATCGGAAGGCCAAAAGCATTCCAAAGTTCTTTGCGTAGATGACACCGAACTGAAAGAAGACGAATACAATGAGGGTCGGGATATACACCGGCGTTCGTCCAATCTGGGGGATTTCGGACATTGGTGACCAAATCATGGGTCCTAGTCCATAGGCAAGGACGAAAAGCGTCAAGCCCAACGTAGCGGCTACCTGACTAACTCCAAAGACTTCCRTRATTTCAATRATACCAGCCGAGTARATGGCTGAACCGATATAGACGGAGAAGGTCAGCAGGCATATTAATGCCGTGACGAAGAACTTCTTTCCAGTAGTCCAGTTTTGAGGATTCTAGGAAGATGTTAATGGAACTAGCTCTGTAAATAGATGATTGCTGCACTCACTTCCGGGTCGTCATCCCCGTACCATGTGACTATCGTGACGTCCCGACCCTTTTCAGGRTCCACGGCAACTCCACTGACATCGTTCCGGTGCTGGTTCCCGTTCGTGGGAGTGCTGGCCTGGGTTAGAGAGTTCTGGGAGGAGTTATATCCCACCTCTTCCTTCTCTTCATCCACTTCACCTGTGTGACCATGACGCGCCTGATAGAATATTTAGAATGGCTACATCTTAATAATCTGAGCATTCTTACCACTCGGCCAGACTTCCCCGCATCTATATATCTCTTCCATACAGACGGATCTCTTTCCTCTTCATATTGCAATATTCTCCCGCCGGTAATCAGACGGAGGATAAAGCCTGCGGACGTGTCCCTGAACAGTTCTGCCATGGTGACGATATGAGCACTCGATAAGGGGAATGGATATCGAATACAAGACAAAGAATACCAGCCTCGCAGAAAAAAGGGGAAACAATGCCTTCTTGTACGTGAACATCCACAATTCCAGACCTCCTTACTTCGAACAAAGAAATAGCGTCATACACGTATTAGAAACTAGCAGCCTCACCTCTCGGACTTCGGACGCGCGGAGAATGCCTACCTTTCCGACGGCTGCTGGGGCTTTGCAGGAGAAGCCGGCGAGAGGATGTTTCGTTGGTTGCTGCGAAGGTCTAGTGGCTGGTGGCGGAGAATGCAGTGAGAATCGAGCATCGTTGATGTCATGCCGGGCCCTAGCATATATCTCGGCTCGGCATTCTGGGCTGGCTAGCAGGAGTCCGTCTGTATGGCAGGCGAGATTAGCAGCCCTCGCCCCTGGGAAGGGCAGGGCCCCTGAGGCTTTTGGCCAGGCATCGCTAGACTAAGGCACGGCGCTGGTCCTGCTGGTCGTTGCAGCCACCAGCATTGTCCAGCAAAAGTCGATCGATCGATCAGACTTTCTAAACGGAGTCACTAAATCCCCTACGTCCACTCTATTGGAGGGCGCTCAGGATCACGAACCTTCCCAGCCGGGCTTCGGGCCATATGATATAATATGATATAATTGCAACGAGACAGGGATATGGGATATCATTCTATCTGGTGGAAAGGACCGCTATGCTTCTATCTGTGTTTTTTCTATACCGCTCCGGGCTTCTGAACCCCACGGCCCAAAGCCTATTATCTTCCACTCCAGATACAATCTGTCGCACCTTATTCAACAATCTCGTACTTCGCCATGTCCGCCTCTACTCGCTCCTTAGCCTCATTCCAACTGTTTTGAAGAGTGCAGCCAACCTTATTGCACAAGACTTTCCACACAACGCTCTGCAAACTCGCGTATGACATCGTGTACCCAAGCTCGAAAGAATTCATATCATCAATGCCTTGCCGTAGCTCTGCTCCGACCCAGAGGCCAGGCCTCTTCATTCGGTTCTTGGATCCTTCTAAGAATGCCCAGGCAAAATAGGGGCCAAATTTCTGGACTCGATCCTCGAAGACACACCTACGTACAGAGTTAGCCGCAATGCTCAAAACCCTTAGAACATCCCACTTACATGCACTCTCGAATCCGCCGATCGTTGTCCCTATCATCGTTCGGGGGAGTGTCAAATGTTGTGAGAGGACCATCAGAACCTGATTCATGAGGTGCGACTGGCAAGATGCTTGGATTATCCGGGGGCGATGAGGTCAGCAATTTCTTGGTAATGTTGAAGAAGCCCTGGCCGATGATTTCCACCATACAGCCCAAAGCAGAAAGCTCTCCCTCGCTGAGCTTTTCCAAAAATCGAGCTTGAGTAGCGCGTATCCTATACGTTTCCGTGCCTTTGACTCCTGCATTGCAGTCGGCAAGACGATACATCAAACAGAAAGCCCGCTTTTTGAACTCCATCTGACGCTGTCGAAGTTCGCACTTAGCAACATCCAGTGTGGGCCAGCCATCTGAACGGTCCCCCATTTCAGTAATCTCGTGTTTTGTAAGATATTCCATCAACGTGTATCGAGAGCGCATCTCTGAATACCATTCATAAGTGAGGGAGGATACTGTGGCATCGCTTGGAGGCAGTCGAGAAGAGAGGACTGAGGATTGTGAAGAGTTAACATATTCTAGCCGGTAATCTTTCAAAGATAGGGTGTTCGTTATGGAGGTCTCATATGATTGTAGTAACGAGTAAAATGACTGCGGGATCGATTTAGTAGGTAATTATCGGAAAGAGCAGGTGGCTTACCTTTGAAACTCTCATGAGGACGGTTGCGACCTTTGGATCGAGGTCAATAGCATATTCTGCAATCCTAAGGCACGACTCTGGAGCTAGCTCAATACCGCCATCACTCTGGAGTAAGTTGGAGGTGCCGGGCATTCTCCAGATGTCTGTAAGATTGCCGAATAATCTGCGCRCTCAAATACTGGGCAGTCGAGATGCGTGCCTCGCCCTGAACAAAATCTAAGAAGAGGTGAGCTAAACATGGGTTGCAAAATCTATTGACTTACCTGTGGTTCCTATCTTGCTCAAAATGTGCAACGTGGATGTAGTTCCCAAAAACTTCTGGTAGAATGCCGGGATGTAACGATATTGCGTTGCAGCAATGTTGGTGAGTAGAGCCAGTAGACGATGCACGAATGAATTTGAGTAAGGAGAAGGAAGAGAAAGAAGACAAAGAAGATATCGACCTACACTTGTACTTGCCATTCGCTTCACAAGGTGCTTTCCTGCTGTGGCCGTTGGAAAAGGGAAGTCGCGAGGCACGAGGCTGACGAGCCTTCCAACCCTGAGGGTCAACGTGCCCCTCCTTCCGCCAACCTTGTTGGGTACATTACAATCACGCAAGTTGACTGCTTGAGAGGTTGATATTCGGAAGACATGACTCGAGAATAGGAGGTAGTGATTGATCTCCAAATGGTCGTAAATTTTTGGGAGTGGTTTGCGCTGCCATAAAATCCCGAAAGTGAGCATCTTGTTGGACATGACTGGCTGACAATATCAACGATTACGCTGCTAAAAATATTATCTAACTCGGACAACTTACAAAAATGACTAAATCCTCTTCCTGAATGTACTGTATCTTGAAGATACTCCTTCAAAGTGTCCAATCAAAAAGCAGTCGCCTGAATTTGCAACTTGCTAGCTTAGATCTTTCCAAAAGGGTGTTCCTGCATTCCAACTTACTATAAAAGTATGAGCTACTCTTCCTCTCATTTCAAGACACCAACGCAATCCCAAAATATGATCCCTACATTTGGCAAATCGAGGGCGGCAGTTCAGGTCTGACAATCTTCACCCATATGACTTTGAAAATGGGCATAATATAGTCCCAGCCCAAACCCTCACCAAGATATAAATCTCTCCCAATCCCAAAACTCAATTTCCACGCCCTCGGCGACGGAGTTGCCAAACAATTCCTTCATCTCACGCTTATGGTTCGAATCATTCCAATGAACGCTACTGCAAAGACCAACTAAAATGAGCCTGTTGAGACCCAGGCCCTCCATCCTCGTGGCACCTGCGACTAAATTCTGATGGTAGACTTCTACAGAATCGGTACGAAAGCATAGATGTCTCCTGGAGTAAGATCTGAGATCTAGACAAAGAGTCTCGAGGTTCGGAAGACATTTCCAATTGATTTGAAGGGGCCAGTCCCAATCTTGTTGATGTTCTTGCCAACGGGGATTCTCGACGCAAAAAGCTAAATGTCTGATCATGTTGCGGAACCTCTGAGGTATTGGTAGGATACCATTCGCCGAGGCCGGGACGTCGACAAAATCGAATAGTCTCAGAGCTCGACGATCGCGTGTTCCCTCCCACGAAGCAGGCAATAGTCCATTGTTTATCATATGCCAGTCTGTGCGAGTTAAGAGCTGCTGCTGCTGGTTGAATACTAAGATGTTGTTTTCATAGAAGGCTCGGTGGCTCTCTTCGTAAAACAAAAGGCCCATATCGTTTCCGCGGCTGTCTGGCTTGAGAGGTGGGCTCTCGCAGTGAACTCCAGATTTGCAGTCCCATGGGTCAAGGCACCAGCATATATCGAACAGGTACTTTAGACAAGGATGGTCGGAAATGGAAAAGTCCTGAGCTATCTGGGCTTTCAACTCCGGCGGCAGAGCGAAGAACAGCTCATTAAGAGATTTCGAAGTTGTGACTGAGGCTTTATCTAGGCTTTGCTTCTGGAGTTCGCCTTGGCTGTTGTTCATTGTGGCAAATTCTGTCTGATCCTCAAAGTTTGAGAATGACGGATTCCTGAAATGAAGGTGGAGTGGAGTGCGTTCATCGCGGGCACTATAAACTGATAGGCGAATGACTGGAAGCTGCCTCCRCGTCCCGTGAATAATTAGGGCCACTCACCACGTGTGCTCTGGCCTCCGAGAAAAGAAGAAGACAAAGTTGAGGGCGGGCAGGCGAGCACTTGCTGCCTCGAATGGTTCTACTGTATGACCCTCTGAATGGAGACCGGCCTTGAGTGAGCAGCCCTGTCGAAAACAAGCTGGAAGCAGACACCAAAGAAAAAGGCCGAGTCATCTGCGGTTGAAATCCTCCATGTGGCGCTCCAGTAGGCAGTGCCGGAAAAAGGTTCGAGCGATGCCGGCTGCAGCTCTGGTTTTCACGGTACAGTAGTCGCGACCGCGAGCATCGGCGACGCGGCAGAGAGAGACACACACACACAGAGAGAGAGAGTCCTCCACTSGGCATTCTGTGGGAGGTCCTGGTGATCCGGAGAACCGCATCGTCTATGAGCCCACCCCCAACATCAACGCATCCGCATTGCGCCCTATCCAACGCAATAATATCGCGCTGCTGCGCTCCGGCGCTCTTCTCCAGCACAGTCGCTCGTCGGCGCATTCCTCCCTTAAATCAGACACAAAAACACAAAGCAGAAGGCTGGCCATCTTCGTGGTCATGCTGATTTGCCTTTCTCACAATGGCGACTGACTTCAAGAAGAACGATCCTCCGCAATCTTTTATCTCGAGCTATGCTCCGCGCCTTCGCACATATGCCAATTCGCTGCTCACGCCAGTAATACAACCTGCCACAGCACTTGCGGCGCCCTTGTCCAGAACTACGAAGAGAGGCACGACTGCCATCAACTACGCCGAAGATGGGTTCGAGGACTATGATGACGATACCGATGATAACAGCAGGAGGCGACCCACAGGGCTGCGCAGTATACGGCGGGACGAGTCCGGCCAGGCGAAGCAGGACCCGGGTGAGAAGGTTGGAAAGGAAACCTTTGCGCCCGTCGAGATACAGGGGATATGGCGAGACTGGATGGGCAAAAACAGGAATGCGAAGCCAGAAATGCAAAACTTCGCCCAAACCACCCTGCCTCTGACCCTAATTCCCATCCGAATCGATCTCGACATTCCAGCCTTTACTCCCGCAGCACCTTTACCCGTACCCCAAGGCATTGGGTATGGACAAATAGACACTGGTCTGCCAGTATACCGCCCACAGGAAACCACCGTACCATATAGACTGAAGGATATCTTCTTATGGAACCTGCATGAGACATTAGCGACTACCGACCAATTTGCGCAAGCAATGGTTCAGGACCTTGATCTGCCCAATCGAGCGCAAATGGCGAGCGAAATCAGCAAGCAAATTCGAACTCAGTTGGAGGAATATGCAGGGGTGGCACTCCACCCGTTATTTCATTCGCAGCAGACGCCGACTACAAACGGAACAACAATTACTACAATCAAACCTGGACCTATTTCGCGGGATGGGTCCTCTACTCCAGCACCGATAGTAGCTAGTGGAAATGCAACGCCCTTGCGGAATGGCATTACGCCAGTAAATGGTCTGGCTTCAACCTTACCTGTTGAAGAGACCCCCTCCCAAGATGTTGCAGCCACTGCAACTTCTATTCCCCCAGAGTCTGATGACTTCAATCTAGATGATATGTATCGATGTATTATCACGTTAAGCATTAATCTGTCGAATCAACTCTATCAAGACAAGTTCGAATGGTCTCTTCTCCATCCACCTGGAACAGCAGAAGCTTTTGCAAAGCAGACCTGCTTCGATCTCGGCCTTCCTTTGGAATGGGTTCCAGCTATGACACATGCCATATATGAAGCCGTACTTAGGTTGAAGAAGGAAGCTTGTGAAAGCGGTGGATTGGTTGGGGCTTATGGTGTCGACGTACCAAATGATGTCGCACCTGGGTCTGTCGATGCAGGGTGGAGATATGAACCAGAGCACTTGGCAGACGAATGGGAGCCTAAGATTGAGCAGCTCTCGAAAGAGGAGATCGAGAAGAGGGAAGGAGATCGGGAGAGGCAGATTAGAAGATTAAGGCGTGAGACGGCAAGATTCTCGTCAAGTACGGGAATGTTGGGTGGCTTACCACAGGCTACGGAAAACAAAGGCTACTTCGACCCTGAACCAGCAGAGGAGCGCATGGGTAGAGGCGAGCGAAGCAAGAAAAAGAGACGGTTCAGAAGTTTGAGTCCCCTTGCTAGATCTGGAACTCCCGGTGCTAGGGGCACGCCTGATGGAGGTATTGCTGGGTATGGTGGTGGGGGCTCTCTCAATGACTACGAACGAAATTCTTGGAGATGTACACATTGTAAAATATGGGGCACCTCAGTCTGGGCCGTCAGAAATGGGCCACAAGGAGACAGGGTAAGTTCTAGTACCCATAAGGGAAACATTGAGCATTCAGCTAACTCCTGGCAGTCACTTTGCAACAATTGTGGCTACCTTTATGAGCGTGATGGCAAGCTTCCTAAATGGTCTAAAGATTTACACAAGGGAGACATGTGCCCAAGAGACTACCGGTGACCATTTACAACAGCCTCAGTAATGTATCTTCTTGTGGTTTGCGATTTAGGGAAGCGAAGTATAATCTGGAGTTCAGATGGAGCTTGGAAGGGGGAATATCAAATATCCTACGCGGTTAGCAAATGTGCTCTCTATCGGCTTGGACAGTAGAAGGAAGAAGTCTTTGATATGATCTGTACAATAGAGGAGACTAGCGGAATAGTCTAAAAAAGGAAGAGACACTGCAAGATTCGACCACCATTCTAATGCAAATGCGATGCCGCGTTGCTCAATCAAGCACACCTGAAACGAAAACGCCCCAAATCCGAGCCATGCGTCAACCCTCTGAACGCCTTGCAATGTACCAAAACTTCCTATTTACTCCGAACACGCTTCTCATCCACCACCGACCGCTCATTCTCATCCTCATCTCCCTCCTTCTTGATCACGTTCTCCAGCCCATTCTGCGCCYCGAACTCAAACCCCACCTCCCCAACCATCTCCTCTGCCTTCCTCTTCAAATCCTTCGTCTTCCCTTTCGCCTGCACAGCATCACTCAGAATCGCCTTATCCCCTACCACATTATTGCTGCCATGGACCCGCACTTCGCTATTAACATCCAGCATTATCGGTCTCGGCTTTCCATCCCCATCTATCATCGGCACGCCACCCGAGACCGTGGACATGCTCCGGAGAGCCGCTACGCACGCGGCAAAGACCTTGGACGCGTTGTTGGCAGTGTCGACGGACACGAGGTTGCCGTCGCCGGTGATGAGGAGCGGTGTGTTGATGGCAAGGCGGATGTCTGAGAGGCGGGGCTCGTCGTCGTCGTCTTCTTGTGAGGTGACGTGTGCGTTTTGGATTCCGAGGCCGCCGAAAGACATGGTGTGGGTTGTGATATTCTGAGGTCGCAGAGGTGCTGGGCTTAGATGATGTGACGCGACTTCCGCGATGGAAATGGAGAAGAACCTTGATGGTTCTCAAGGATAATTCACAGAATGTGAGGCGCTTTGCTTGTGAATGCAGGGGACTTCTCTGCGCTTCGGGTGGTGGGCTGGGATGTGGTATCTCCAACGAATATGCAAGGAGTTCCAAGTTGCTGTTCGCGCTATTGATGGCAGCCCATGAAAACAGTGAATTTAAATCGCGGAGGATATGTTGCTTTGGAGCTTTACTGGAGAGCTGTATTGAATASAGAAGAGTATTGAAGAAGGAAGAACGTCGAGACGCGAGTATTAAATACAGGAAAGTAGAAATTAGTGACAATAAGAAAACAGAAGCCCAGAAAATCACTTGAATATCATCTCTATTGTCAATAGGTCTTCACGTTGTATTTGCCTATTGAGCTTCCTATTGAGGAGGACAACAATACCAAGCCTAGCGCCAAAATATTTTCCACCGCATTTTAGAACACGCGAATGAGCGACTTGCTGCACAGCGTGATTTCTTTGTACAAGTTGCAGACTAGAGTGCTTCAATCAGCCATACGAAGTTTTACAYATATGTGTAGAGTCGTGGAGGAGTCT
Source organism: Lachnum nothofagi (assembly GCA_003988875.1). Taxonomy (NCBI): domain Eukaryota; kingdom Fungi; phylum Ascomycota; class Leotiomycetes; order Helotiales; family Lachnaceae; genus Lachnum; species Lachnum nothofagi. Next base: position 95,241 of record QYSG01013779.1, read on the forward strand.
TGTGCTGAGGGCGTGGTTTTGAAAGGTTGTTCCTATTGTCAACGACGTCGGAGCATCTCCCTAGTTTAGCGAACGGCCTAAGCCCCGTATTGTCGGCTCTGAAACAATAAGATTCTGGAGTCGCGGCCACAATAGCYGCGTGAAGACCGATTGACACGAGGGTATTGATCTGTTATTCTACTGACTCAGGTAAATTTGCTTCTGGAAGCCTTTTTCCGTTTTGGATATGGATGGCAAAGTCATCCTACACAGCTCATTTCTTCTCCACTGTTTTCTTTACGCCTTCAACAAAAGCCTCTACTGCATCTCCTCCGCCCAAAGGCACACTTCCACCCTTGAGTAAGCCACCATTCTGCAACTTGATACCCAATGCCTCTCCAATACTCGGCAAACCACCGTCTCGAATGGCCATAGTAAGGCTGCCCAAGCTCTGGTGGAACTGTGGGCTTCTTAAGACACGCTTCAATATCGATTTCTTTTGATCAAGACTCAGGGCTTCGAGAGCAGCAGTGGTAGTCTCCGCGTTGGGTTCGACTAGTCCATCGATCGATGCGGCTGACTCTTGAGCGATGAGAAGAATGGTGGGAGGGAGGTAATTGAGCAGATTGTCGATCTGAGCGGATGAAGCTGAGTCGATGGTGGGCAGAGTGGTGGATGATGGGAGCAGATCTGGTAATGTTGTGTAGATTTGGCCTTGCGCTTGCTGTCCTGGTACTCCGCTCTTAAGAGAATTGAGGAAATTCTGGACGATCGCAGAGGCGTCTTGGGGCYCAGAGGTTGCACTGCATCATGTCAGCGGCGTTTAGATATAAGCCTGCGTCTTTGAATTCTCCAAACCCCGCGAGGCAGGCGGCTGAGATCGTGTTCCATTTTGGGTGGGCAATTAGGAGTCTTTAAAGGGTTCATAGATATAGCCTGCCCAACGTGAACTACTCTACCTCCGATGATTCAGACTACTCAGCCAAATCTGAAATCTTGTAAGACACCTAATCACTCACCCAAGATGGAACATCATTCTCGTATACGCCAGGAAATGCGATATTCATTGACGTCGTCTAGAAGTACATTGCCCATATCCCATTTCACCAAACGCCTTGTTTGTAAATGCTCAGGTGGGGTCGGAGGAGTAACCTACGCTCGTCCCCCATCAGCTCCACCCTCCCTTGCTTCCGAGCCTTCTTCTCTGATATCGCCGCCAGTGGCACCAGGTCCAGCACCGCCACTACCTCCACTATGGGGGCCAGTTGAATCTCCTTGGCCTTCAACATCTTCCATTGGCTCATCTCCACCATCGTTCCCGTTGTTGCCGCTTCGAACTTGAGCAATTTCTTCCGTTACATTGACCTCTTCACCCTGGAGTAACGAGTTGACGATTTGGCCAATCTTCAGGTCTCGGGGACTGAGCCAGCTGGCATCGCCGTTTCGAGCTTGGGGCTTCGACTGTAGCCAGAAGAGGTGTCTTTGCGAGGATGAGCYGAACTTTAGGACGAAGATTCTGCCATTTGTCTTGGAGGTGGGTTGATSGGAGGGCTTATATTCGTAGGGAGTAAAGGATCCATCGCCGGGAACCATAAAGAGATCCAGGTTGCTATCATCGATCATCGGCTTGCTTCGTTCACGCCAGCAGAAGTGAGGCATGTCTGTGAAAGTCAGTCAGAGTTTAGCAGACGCTTCTGACCTACACACCATCTTCGACATAGAGATAGAGGTATCCGGGCGTGGGGTCGGGCGTAACTTTGTATGGCTTGCTAGATGCCTGTTTGCACTTAGTGAATGAAACGCAGCATCTATAGACATAAWAAAAAATAGAAAGACGTACGTCAAGCTCACATTTGCCAGCCTTGAACGTGATGAGAGGCGTAACAGACATTATGGGCAGTTGCGGATGTCTGATGTTGGGTATGCTGTAGTTTATTGTTGACAACCTCAACCTTACGAAGCTCTTGGCCGCCTTGAGTCCTTCAATAAAATCGCGGCATTCTAGCGCCAGAGCCCGATAGAATCTAGCGCTGATGCCTTGATTTTGGGGCGTCAGTGGTGAGGATCAGGAGCGCCCCACTTGAAGTTTACAGCCAATCAAGCAATATCGCTTGTGACATCGACCGCACAACTCTTTTTGCAGGCCAACGCTCAACTACAAGAATTTCGACGATACACCACCGAACCGCCCAACAGCCCACGACACGGTTCATCGTCAAGATGTCGGCACCCGCAGCAACTAGCAAGACCTTCGGCAAGTCGAAGAGAGAGGTCCCCCACCACTCTCAGAAGGCGAAGAAGTGGTACCCAGCCGAAGATGAAGCTGCGCCAAAGAAGGTGTGTGGCATCTGTCTCTTGAGGAAGCGCAATAGCCTGCTGCAATTGCTGCTCATATATATTTCCGGGGGATCACCGCTGGGAAAGTTCAAAATTGATCACTTCCAGCATTAGCAGCAGTGGAATCTCAGGCAACAATATGAGGACAATAGCTAATAGCAGGTTCCATTCAGGTCCGAAAAACCATCCGCGCTTCAGCTCCTCGAGCATCCCTCACCCCCGGTACCGTCCTAATCCTCCTCGCTGGTCGCTTCCGTGGCAAGCGCGTCATCCTCCTGAAGAGCCTCGAGCAAGGTGTTCTCCTAGTCACCGGCCCCTTCAAGGTCAACGGTGTTCCCCTTCGCAGAGTCAACGCCCGCTACGTTATCGCCACCTCTCAAAAGATCGATATCGCCGGTGTTGATTCGAAGAAGATTGAGGAGATCTCTGCCCCCAAATACTTTACCGCAGATAAGGCCGAGAAGAAGAAGGGCGAGGAGGCGTTCTTCAAGCAAGGAGAGAAGCCTGAGGTAAGGATTCTATGGGAGGGAAAGTCAGAACCTTGAAATTGACGTCTCAACAGAAAAAGAAGCCATCAAGCAGCCGCGCCGCCGACCAAAAGGCCGTCGACAAGGCAATCCTCGCAAGCATTAAGAAGACACCCGTCCTTGCCAGTTACCTCGCCAGCTCTTTCAGCCTGCGCAAGGGTGACCGGCCCCACGAGATGGTTTGGTAAATGGGTTGGGTTTTTGAGGCGCAGAACAGTGGAYGAGGGATCGTATTTGCATTTTTGACCTGGGGTTCATTGGTCATAGTTGCTGCGGCGCTTTGTAATCAGATTTACAATGACGAAGACTCTCATGAAGCAAAGCAAAACTATCGTCATCTCAGTTTTGATATGTGGACTATRATGAAATCTGGCTYTACAGCCGAGATCGTATGATATGTGCAACGTACATTGCAATTGGATCTATCGAAAAGCATAGGATTTCCCATCGACCAAATGGAAGATRTGGGTCGAAGATGAGAAAGATGCCCAAATTATAGGGCAATATTTGATTATGACCGAGATATGGTTTCTACGTACACGCCTTCCTGGGACCTGARACTAATATAGGCGGAATGTTTCCCGYTCTAGTAATATTTGAATATCCCCTCAATGTCAATTGAAGGTTGCTATGGATTTTAAACATGTCAATCTATTTAAGAACTGGATATGGAGCTAGTTCTTGCGAAGGTGCTCATTTCCTACTTTTAAATGGATCTGGCAAGGATGATAGCATATGTGGCCCGTGTGAGATATCTTTCCATATTTGAGCAGATAATAAGAAGAAGCTAGAAGTATATTGCGCCGTGCTCGAAATGTCACCATGTCACCATGGAGGTGGAAAATTGGTACAAGCATACTTTCACCTCATTGGACGGCAGCTTCCATTTCGAAACCCCGCGTTCTCAGCCTCGCGGGGCAAGGATTGTCCAAACGCCCTGTACACATACCGCTTCCTGCCCGGTCCAACTTCCCCTCTCGGACGTCTCATGCCAGCCCCTCCGTCTGCTCTTAATCGACTGTCAAGTATTCAAAGACACCTCACCATGAACGCCGAGGAGCTCAAGCACTTCCTCGCGGATTCACCGCCCAGTACCGTCAATCTAGAGATCAAGAAACACTTCAATACCCTCTCCGACAAACAACAGAAATACGCTCACTTTATCAGCAGGTTCCGAGTGTCCCAGAGCTTGTCACRCAATATACAACGGCTAACATATTCTCCTCTAGGGCCGCCTTCACAGGTACGCGCATTACCCTCCAGCAGGTTTCAGACGCCTCGGAAAGCATCTTTGACTTTATAATCGAGCTTCACAAGTCCCACAATGGCGACTGGAAGGCTGTCCGGGAAAAGGCTGGTGTCAGTGACGAGGAGTTGCAGTACTTCCTGCAATATGCGGCTCAGTTTCTAGGCAATTGTGGTAACTACAAGGGATTCGGGGATTCGAAGTTTGTACCTCGCTGTGAAGAAGGGGCGTTCGACAAACTTGCCGCTGTGTCTGAGAAGGCCAATGAATACTACAAGGCTACAAAGGGAGCGATATTCTCTAGCGATAACTCGGGCATCATGCACCTTGGTAAGTGGACTTCAAATTGTAAAGGCGTTGCCCACTGGCAAAGATTTGGTTGCTTCAGATTCATACAACTTTTCTAAGTCCGGATGTATTTAAAGAGAGAAGCAAAGCTAATGATATAATTTCAGGATACCCGGACGAAGGTGAGTTTAAATGTTTTATCTTTTGTGGATTCATGGATCTTACCCCGAAAATGTCTCAAAATACGCGGGACATTTGTCYAGAGTGAGAACACTGATCAGCTGTGTTCTGTAGGACATATGACGACGGTAAGCTATTCGAACTACACAGCCCTCAGGGGTGCTGAGACTTTAACGGAAAATAAGACTGACTTGCTCTTTCTGAAAGTATTACCCCGATTCGAAAGGTATTACAAAAGCRGACATCACTGCAATTTCCGGCTTTCTAGAGAAGAAAGGCCTCCTTCCGGTACGTCAATCTGGTTTAACTAGATATTATTCGCGCCACGTGCGCCGGCCTCGATTATGCTAATATGTCRCAGGAGAACACCAGACTCAGAAAGAACTCGGATGGTAGCTTCGACCTCTTGATCGCATCARCAGTGACCCAGATTCCACCAGAAGGCGGCGATATCGGCAAGGAGACTGAATTTGAGATCWACGATGGTTATTTGAAAGGTCACAAGYTGCAGTTAGTGTATGGTGATTACTCCAAGGAGATGGGCATCATTGCTGGCTACCATAAGGAAGCCGCCGAGAATGCTGCCAATGAGAACCAAAAGCAAATGCAGCTTGATTACGCTAGATCATTTGAGACGGGATCACTCGAAGCTTTCAAGGATAGTCAGAGAAAATGGATACGGGATAAAGGGCCCATGGTTGAGTCGAATATCGGATTCGTTGAGACATATAGAGATCCGCACGGTGTCAGGGGCGAATGGGAAGGTACGTCTAGCTTGATCAGCCCTAAAGCGCATTGCTAATATGGTATAGGCTTCGCTGCAATGGTCAACCTGGAGCGTACGAGGGCATTTGGTGCGCTTGTTGATGCTGCTGAGAGTATGGTACGTTTGCCCTCATATTTGCGCGAGGGCCGGGTAAATTCATTGTCTTAGACTTTCTAAGACAATTTCCTGACTCCGGACCAGGCCTATTCCACCGTGTTTCTCGACCCTAACACACTAGCAGATCCCAAAGCTCCCGTGGTCGAAGGATTTTGAAAAGCCAAAGTTCCTCAGTCCAGACTTCACCAGTCTGGAAGTATTGTCTTTCGCCGGGTCTGGTATTCCCGCTGGTATCAACATTGTAAGGACCTTCACGCTTCACGTACGTCTCACTGCTAAGTTGATGAAAATTGTAGCCAAACTATGACGATATTCGGCAATCAGAAGGATTTAAGAACGTCTCTCTAGGAAATGTTCTCAGTGCTAAGGCGCCAAATGAGAAGATCCCATTCATCGCCGAGGCGGACCTGCCAATTTACCAAAAGTATCGCGACGCTGCCTTCGAAGTCCAGGTAGGCATTCACGAGCTTCTTGGACATGGTACCGGCAAGCTGCTCCAGGAAACTTCACCAGATGTCTATAATTTCGACAAAGATTCGCCTCCCATCAGCCCGGTCACCGATAAGCCAATTACGACATACTACAAGCCTGGCCAGACATGGGGCTCTGTCTTCGGAAGCATCGCTGCAAGTTACGAAGAATGCAGAGCTGAATGCGTTGCCATGGCGCTGAGCTGTGACTTCGAAATTCTCAAGATCTTTGGCTTCGGCGATGGAACCGCGAACATGGACGGCGAGGCTGGAGATGTGCTCTATGCAGCGTACCTGTCGATGGCACGCGCTGGCATTGCATCCTTGGAGCTCTGGGATCCCAAGAGTCAGAAGTGGGGCCAAGCTCACTCTCAAGCCCGCTTCAGTATCTTGAAGTGCTTCCTGCAATCGCCAGATGAGTTCTGCAAATTGGACTACAAGAATGACGACCTCTCAGACCTGACGATCAAGCTTAACCGTAGCAAGATCACGACATCAGGACGCAAGGCTGTCGAAGCATACCTCCAGAAGCTGCATATCTGGAAGTCAACAGCCGACGTGGAGACTGGTACCAATTACTACAATAAGATGACTTACGTAGAGCCGGCCTTTTGGGGCAAGAATATCAGAGACGAGGTGCTCAGGAACAAGCAGCCGAGAAAAGTGTTTGTGCAAGCCAACACCTACCTTGATGAGGCGACTGGCAAGGTCTCGTTGGTGGAATATGAGCCTACTCCGGAAGGCATGATCAAGAGCTATGCTGAGAGGAACATTTAGGAGTATTGGTGTTGCAGGAGCATGATACGGAGTGACTTGAGCATACTTATGGCAAAAAGTTTAGTGGAAATATAAAAAAGTGGAAGAGGCATATCATATATTGTGGATCAATGCCTCTCTACTACTTGGCTTCATGCAAGAAAATTAGGGAGAATTGTAAAACYCAGTAGAAAGTTTCCTAAATGTCCCGCTGAGAATGGAATTGTAAATCTGCTGCTAATACGTCTGCAGGAGCAATCCAGCTCTGTGATGATTGAGCATTCGCATGATGGCTTTGCCTTTGTAGTGATGGTTCAAATATAAGTGGAGGAAAAGATTAGGTAGACTTCAATATTGTGTCCACAACAAGAAGTTTCTGCTTTCGGATATGATATAGGTAGAAAAGGGGAGTCGTGGTTTCGGTTGARGAAGGAGGCCCTAGCACGTGACTGTCCCACAAACTCGGCTAGCGAGCTTTGTTAGTTCGCACTCAGCATCTAAATTTTGGGGAAATCACCAAGGCCYGCACGACAACCAACTTCCTCTCGCCATTTACGACAAACGACGGGTCCAAGATGAAATACATCCACTGTATGTTGAATCACACCTTCGTTTTTTTACGATGCTCTATGAGTAGGAGCCTGGTCGCCGCAGCCTTTGGCTCTCTAGCTCCCAAAYCATCTCCATGTACATCCAGCAATGCTGACTTCAATTAGCCTCAGAGACCTTGACTGTCCCCGAGGGCGGTACGTGAATTCCCTATTCTGACGAAATCGATCTGGCGACTGCGAAAATGGGAGCGCGCACATTGGGAGAAGGAGAATAAATTGCTAACGAGCCTACGCGCAATAGTCAAGGTCAGCATCAAGTCGAGACTTGTGACCGTCGAGGGACCACGAGGTACGAACACAATCGACTGCAAATGAGATGGGAGGAGAGGGGCTGACGAGTGAAAATAGGCAAGCTCACGAAAAACCTCAACCACCTGGCAGTCAACTTCTCGCACCCGAAGAAGGATGTCATCCAGATCGAGCTGCACCATGGCGCCCGCAAGAACGTCGCTACCCTCCGAACCGTCCGCACCCTCATCAACAACCTGATCATCGGCGTCACCAAGGGCTTCAAATACAAGATGCGCTACGTCTACGCACATTTCCCCATCAACGTCAACGTTGACAAGAACGCCGAGACTGGTCTATATGAGGTTGAGATCCGGTACGTCTGATTTTACATTGGGATTCGATCTTTTGGGGGAATTGGAAGGAAGGGCAAGATGAAGGGAAATTGAGGTCAARAGACTGACGGAACCGCTACAGTAACTTCATTGGCGAGAAGATTGTCCGAAGAGTCGTCATGCAACCCGGTGTCGACGTCGAGCCATCAAAGAACACCAAGGACGAGCTGCAGCTGTATGGCAACTCCCTCGAGAACGTTTCCCAATCCGCAGCCGACATCCAACAAATTTGCAGAGTGCGCAACAAGGATATCCGGAAGGTGAGGATCGAGCCCCAGACTGTTTCTACAGGTGTTGAGATTGGCACGCATGCTGACTTTGAAATAGTTTTTGGACGGTCTGTATGTTTCGGAGAAGGGTAACATCGAGGAGGATGCGTAAGCGGATAGGGATGGCCAAAACGGCAATGAATGTTTCTTTTCGTGATATCTCTGGGGGTGCATAAAGGTTGCTTTGCATGTTACCTAGCGAGAGGATCTCGAATGAAAATCTTGCAAATAACAAGTGCCAATCTCAAAGCTTAAGTGAGGAAGAAGTACACGCCGTTGCCCTGCTCTTCATAAGTTACAAATTGATCAAGGTGCGTCTGGCTGGCTAGTAAGTGCACAAAAAGTCACCAGACTTCCTCAGGAATGTATTCGGTCGTCAAAGTATTTTGCATTCCAAAGAGTGGCCAACACTCTGTATGCGAATTATAAGTACAAATCCTGCTCATCCCTCGTAGAAAATAGGATCATCCTATCATCCTATTCAACTCTCCAACTATCGTCTTTTCATTTACAGACTTCGGTATATCGTTATCCAACCCCCCTTATTTCAAGTACTTATCCCATATTTTCAAAGATTCCCAAAACGCCCAAGGATCGCTGCTAACCCGATGCAAAATCAAAATATCGAATTATTTCCTGGGCGGGATGTTGGTATCACCGCCGCGAATGGGTGTAGCGGGTATCTCTTGTCCGCCGCGAGTCCCGTGTTCTTCGGTCTGAGCTTGCGCTACCTGGAAGATTGTTAGTTCTGGTTTCTTTTAGTATAAGAGCTGGGATTACTCACTTGCGCTGGTATCTGTATATGAGTAGTATGAACTACTTATATCCGACGGGGCATGATGTGACTTCCGGTCATTACTCTTCCGCTTCAATCCCAGTATCACAGCGAGACCGATCAAGCCAGCACCGATAGCTCCTAAGCCACCAAAGCCACTCGATTTCTTCTTCTCATCGACCCTGACTCGACTCGATGCTGGTCTTCCTCCTCCCATACCGAACCAGCCTCTGTGCGTATCTCTCCTCGAAGCAGTTCCACTGCCATGTCTCGAGTATCGCTCCTCGGTCACAATCCGCTCTGTGGACCTACGTCTTCGCTTCCCGAGACCAAATATTCCGAGGAGGGCGTCGAGCCCCGCTTTGGCGATGCAGCAGAAGCAGATGAGGATTAGGAGAATGATACCGGCGATGACACCAATGACGATTCCTGCGATTGCTCCTGCGCTCAGGCCGTGGCTACTGCTGCTGGCAACGACAGGAAGTGTGCTCCCACTGGCAGTCGCCGGGGACTGGAAGGGTGCTGTAGTGGTCGCAGACACCTTCGATGTTGCCGTTGAGACTCCACCGCTTGTTGGTCGCAGAGGTGCAGATAATGTCCCTGTCGAGGAAGTCGCGGCATATGTCCAGCTGGAGGTATAAGCTACACATTGTCCCGCCGATCCACATCTCTGGTTGCTCGCGCAGCAGAGACTCGATCCGCAGGATGTTTCGCCAAGGTTGGTGTTGCAAATGATGCTCCCGCCCGTAGGTTGAGCAGCGGAGGAACTTGCTACCCAGGATGTGGCTGCGCCGTATGCCGTACTTGTGAACGTCCTAAGATCCGTTTCCGTCCATGTCGTGGTGTAGAGCGGAGCTCCTTGTCCAGCTACCGTCGCGACGGCTACTCCCGTCGCAGCTACGCAGGCGGCGACATTATTCTGGTATGTCGTGCAAGCTTGTCCAGCTGTGCAGCAATATTGGTTGTCGGCGCCGCAGTAAGAAGCGCAGGAATCTCTGCCCAGTAAGGCGTTGAAGTCTAGAACTCCCAGCGGCCAAGCTTGAGCAGTCTCGATATTCGATAAGGCGACCAGCAAAAGGGAGAGGAGCGTCGGAGGCGTCTGTGACAACCGCATGGTGGCAATTGAGTTTTTCGAACCCGAATTGAGTGTTTTTTCCGCAGTCGAATTCGCTTTTCCTTCGGGCAGCACAAACTGCTGACCCACGGCGGTGGGGAGAGGAACCCTGCTTGCTCGTACAACCTCCAACTAAGCGAACGAACGAATGCACCTATTCAGGGCCCCTAAAATGACAACTCGATCACGACAACGAGAAGCAAATAACACCAACGTCAGAAACTGTCAGGAATGTGGATGTTTGTGTATGAGGGATGGAGGGCGGAGGGCGGAGGGCTGGAGGGTGCGACTTAAAGATGGTGGTTGGAAGGTATCTTGCCTGTCTCTTCAAAAGCAGGTGGCTGGCTAACCTCCCCGGAATCTGCGCATCTGTCGGCCCACCGATGACACGARCCCGCACTAAACTCCAATCAGCGTTGCGCGAGGACTCGACCTTGGATTCYAGATGTGCGRCTTCTGGGCGGGGATTTGGAACGCGTCTTCTGCAGGSCCTTTGCGTGGTGGTTTGCGTCTGGACGATCATTGGGCTGCGGGTGGATCGCTGCTGCAGGTGTTGACATTCACACGATAAGCTTGGGGCCGACCCGGCAACTATCGCAGATAGCCGACGAGGAAAGGGGCTCGTCTCGTTCCAGTGAGCTCTACCGGAGTTTCACGAGAAACTTCTTCGCCTCGTACGAGCATTCTCCTGTGCGAGTATCTGGCACTGCAATCTGCCATCGCATTCTTTATTTCTTGATGATAGGAGAGTCCTCTTTCTGTGTTGCAGTAACGCACGTGTCAGACCGCTTGTCCCATATGAGTTGGCGGCAAAGTCTCCTCCACTCCTCCACGTAAATTATGGAACGACTCAGTGAGACATTCTGGATCTCAAACTCATCGTGAGCTGGCATTTGCGTGATTCTCGACTCAATGAACTGTACTTCAGTTACACAGGAGGAACATTGCCAAGACGAGCCCTCCCCTCTTTCCAAGCAAGACATGCTGCAAAGTTGTAGCGACTCTATTTTGCCTCTAGTCTAGTCTAGTCTACCAAGCAAATATCTTCGAGAAACATAYATCCAGCGAGTCTATCCCCAAAAATCTGTCTCCAAATCTTTATCTTAACCAGAGCCCTCCCCACCAGGCGCAGGCAACGCACCACTCATCTCAACTTTCGCACCCTCTTTCTTCTCGTCCTTATCCTTACACGGACAAATCGCCTTTCTAGCCTTATAAACCACCTTCCCAAACCCCTCAAGCCCCTCAGCCTCTAACCACGCCTCCTCTGCCTTCTCCTCGGCCTTCTTCTCTGCCTCCTGCTTCTTTTCCAGTCTCGTGCAGCGCTCCATGTACGAGATGAAATGCCTGGTTCTCATACCACTACCGCAATGCAGGCCGAAAGAACCCATTTTTGAATCCAGAAACTTCTTCCCGCGCTTGGGGTCTGGGACGTATTTCTTTTGGCTGAGTATCCCGAGGACGCTGCCTTCGCCGCCACCGCGGATGTGAACGGGCGACGAGGACGGGCGTTCGATTGGGAGGGTCTGCCAGTCTTCGGAGATTGAGGGCGATGGTGACGGAGGAGGTGAGGGCCAGGAGCCGGGCATTGGTGGGCTGGCAGAGTGATATACCAGGTCCCAGGAGAATTGTCTGTCTCTAAGTTGTGGTCGTYGTGCTGGAATTGAGATAGGCATGACACCTCCACAAGGCCGGAAGTAATTCCCACCATTTGTAAGGCGTTCCTGGAAAGAGTTATTTTTGACGAGTAAAGATGGGCTTGGATCCGGAGTGATTGGAGTCTCAGGCAGTGCCATGTACTCATCGATGTCTTCAACAGGCTGCTCCGTGCTTATTGCTGGGTCTTTCGTCTTATCACGCTGCATGAACGATTGTGCTAGGATCTCCTCACGAGATGCCATGGCGAAGGTTCCGTCCATCGTYGAATCACCAAAACTCCTTGCTGAGTCTTCCGTGACAGAACCCGACAAATCTCCAGATTGGATGATCTCATACTCATCCAGTTCTGGGAAAGAATCGTCCATGTTCCGCAATCTCTTGGTTAGTGAGCTTGATGAGGGCTTCTTAATACTATTGAGCACGCTTGACAATACACTCATGCCTCTTGTGTTYTCTGTATCCTGCTCAATACCGGCAACAGCTTTCAAGTCCTCATTCACCGGGGGACTTAGGGGGCTTCGGTCTGGTGGAGAAAGATGCAAGATGCTGTCATTTCTCTCCAGGACTTCAGCAGGCCTCTTCAATGGGATAGGCGCTATGACAGGCTTGAAAGCATTCAAGTTCTCATCAATGGGGAATGTGAAATCTCTAACGGCCGTGCCGGACTGCCTGAGAATCCTGTCCAGCTCAAACGATGAAAGGCCCTGATCTGGCAATTGCCTCTCTCTTGGCTTTCTGTCGACGCGATTCTTCTCAGAGCCTCCTTCCAGTAGTGACAGAGCCAGCTTTACATGCTTATTCGACGGACTTTCTACCTCATGGTTACTCGAAGTGGTAGCTTGTGCCTCGCGCGGGTCACTTGAGTTGCTCTGGCTTAAAGCAGGTGGAAGGCCCATCCAGTTGGTCTTGTCGATCCTGTCGAATTGATCATCTTGAATATTGACATTCAGCGAGTGCTCCTTGCAGTCTGCATCATTGTTTTCCATCGTCTGGCTGTCTCCAAAGATACTAGTATCCCAAGCACGGAGAGTTTTGGTCTTTGTGTCCGACTTGCTATGGGAGTCGCTATCTTCATCGAGCTCCTCAAGAGAAGTGACAGATGGTGGTGAACTTGTCGCATCYTCAAATTGATTAAGTCGCTCCTGTCTTCGCCGTGAGGTGAGACTGGCGAGTGGGCTCAGTGCTGTCGTAGAGCTATTCCGCTCCCTCATACGAGCAGTCGAGAGCGGTATACCCTGCTCCGTTGCAGTTCCTAGCAGTGATCGATGACAGATCCCATGATCGTGTCTTCCAAATTCATCTCCAGTCTGACAGCTTTGACAGTTATAGTTGTAAGAACGAGGCGGCCCGTCTTTATTTGCCTCTTGACTTGCGTAGGTGCTTTCATTGGAGAAGTCTCTCTGTGGTTGCTCCTGGTTCCTAGAAGCGGGTTTGAATCCCCAAAGTCTGAAGACGGACTGTTTCTTTGGTGAGCTTGTTGGTGGTACTCCAGTCGCTATAACTTTCGTGGGAGCATGGCCCCTTCTTGAATGGAAGACATTCATTAGCTTTCCAATGAATCTGCGTAAGCCTGAAGTCTTCTTCTTGCTTATTGTGGCTGAATTTGGGTTTAAAGCAGGATCTGCTTTTGAGGTAGCGGCCTGGTTCGGGACAAGAGTAAAGGTTGGCTTTGGGGGAGTGATAACGCTAGGAGCAGCGGTCGTCTTCAGACCAGCAGTAGGGACCAGACCTTGAATCTGCTTAGGAGTAGGGGTCGGATCCGGAGCGCGAAATGGCGCAGAAGTAGGAATCGGGTTCCGCGTGGGATTAAGTCTCAAAGTAGAGGTCACGCCCTGAGCATCAGTCACGCTCTTAGGAATAAATCGTTGTGGAGGCGGTTGGCGCTGGTCTGGCGGAATAATGTCTCGTGGGCGCCAAGTGATAGGAACGCCGTTGTGATGTATGGTGATAGAGCGGTCTAGGTTAGGAGGGATTTGGGTTGCTGTGGATGCGGCCATTGATTGAATGGTCTTTTGGGAAGTTTGAAACTTCTCATCGATTTTTGAAAAGGAACAAGCAAAGGATTAGTCAATCATTCGCTATATGGTAATAACACCTCCTTGGCACGAGAAGAAGTTGTGTTCTTGGTAACTTATATTAAGTGGATTTGCTGGTTCTGAATAATAAGAGAGAAGATACATCTTGACTGTGGCGTGATGAGTCGGAATGATTCCCATCACGTTGCGAGCATATGTCGTCTTGACTCACCAGAACATTTTCATGATGCCGAATTGATTTATCATCTAAGGAGTCTGGGTACGRTTCATGGATGCATGCAAACGAACTATGATGAGTTAACACTTGGGATCGTAACACTGGAGTCAACTAACCATAAGTGGTAGGTCGAGATTGTCGGCCCTAACAAAAKGAAATATGAATCAGAGAACGGCTTTGAGATGTGGAATATATAGTCACTGAAGGAAAGAATGACGGAATTTCAGAGCTTCCCAGAGCTTAGATGGGATATTGTGTCTGGGTTAAAGAAGGGGAAAGGTGCACCTGTTGTGCGGCCACTCTTCAGACCAGTTCTACTAGCAAAATTGGGGTCCTTTCACCAACACTTTTGGTGGGGAGTACGCGCCGATCACCAAAATCTGGGTCGCGCTTTCTAGCTTCAAGATTTGTCCTGCTCTACGCAAAATCTCATCTATCATGTCCAAGTCTAATTTTAACACACTCACAGCTCTTTCCAAAACGCTCCCAGTGCACAAGATGCCCCCTCATCTTCCACACCCATCCGGCATAACCAATCGTACTGACACCCACAGCGCTCAAGCTTGCAAGAGCAATCCATTTGAACTGTTCCTGGCGATGGAAGATAATGGCAAGTATGTATTGCGCTAGCTCGAACATTGAAATGAAGCTGTATTCCACGCCTGTGAACGAGGATCGTTGAGAGGGCGGATTCATTATTTGGGTGAGTTGTTGCGTTGTGAGGTCGAAGAYCCAGAGGCCGAGACGGGAGATGGAGAGGAAGAAGAAGAGAATGAAGGCTAGCATTGGTTGCGAGGTGATGACCGTCAAGATTCGGGAAACGAGTGGGAGGACCGATGTGTTCGCTGAATCCTGCGGAGATAGTGACCAGAGCGCGAATACCACTGGCACCTAAGAATTGTAAATGTCCGAAAATTTAGAACTATTATAAGTACCTACTAGATTGAGCAGCTGGAACGAAACACCCCAAAGACCTAATCTTTCAAGCCCAGTCTCAGTCGCGACTTCCGTGTCAGGGGTGTCATCCAATAACGCGGCATTAAAATCTTCCGAATCATTGTTCGCTATTATACGAAGTCGGCCATGATTCTTAGCCTTTGATAGATACTGAACACCAACAGGTGTGACGACCGTACTACTGATTTCCACAACACTCCCAGCAGCTCGAGCGATGGTAATGAGATCCAAGGAAAACCCAGCATTGAGGAGAAATGTTATGAAGGTATCGCGATACGTCAGAGCCGATATATGGAGAAGTGAGAGGGACATTGAGGGAATCCAGACGACGGAGGAGAAGTAGTTCTTGAAGTCCTGTCCATATCTGCGGAGAGGCAGGAGGACTTGGCTCCAGAAGCCACCCGCTGATTGGTTCGACTCATGATCTTCTATTTCATCACGGCTTGCCTTCAGAACTCTTAGTCTTGGATTGCGATCCCAGACCCTCTTTGCACAGAGCAGCTCGATTCCCCAACTAATGGCACTCATAGCACCGACGACCAAGGCTCCAATCTTGACGTTTGCCGCGGAAACAATGACCGAAATGAGAATGGGGGCAGTGAGTTTGCATATCAGGTCAATTCTTCGCATCACTGAATTGAGATGAGTCAAGTCGTAAGGTTGTCCATCCGGGTTCGCAGCAGTGACAACAAAGTCTCGCTCCATTGACAGCATGTTGCCACTTCCACTGAGGTTTTCGAAGATTCCAAGGAAGAGAATCGAAGCGAAGACGACGCCCTTTAAGGCAGGATGCTTCGAAGAAACAGGATCGATAGAGGTATCGGGTGGCTGCCCAGTGCCATTTTCCGTTCCAGTGATCAGGAACCAGAGAAATGATGCAGCAACGACGGCAAYTCTATTGACCGAAATTGTAGTTGAAAGCGTCTTCAGTCGATGAGGAGCTTTGTCAACCCATCTTCCCACGAGCGAAGCAAGGCATATYGATGCGATTGTTCTGACAGTGCCCCTGAGAGAGTTGGTCAGTCGAGGCTTCTCACGTGACACCCCAAGTTTTTAAGGCAAGGAAGGGTTGATTCTCAAGGACTTTCAACATKGAAAGAGGGTACTTGCCGTATAGAGGAGGSAACCAATGTATCTGGATATGCCGATGCCGTGAATATCACCTGGAGTAAGAATATCAGTACGCTCGTCCGCACAGCAGGTGAAAGTATCTGACGGCCGCGAATTCCTGTTCCAATATTAGCACAGTGCCGGGAAAATCTGCATGAAATGCTGACATAGGCCCTGGTATTCCATGTGGAGAGGAAATGTGAAATGTATAAACTCAAGGCTTGCGATCCAGTCATGCGATGCCCTTCAATCTCGGRGCTGAGGTCCTCTGATACTCGGGATCGCACTACATCCTCACTACTTTCAGCATCCAGCAAGTCGAGGTCGGCTGCATCARGGGAGACCATTTCCAATTGCTGAATCATAGGAGCAATTTGACCGGAAAACCTCGCGCTTGTGATGGAAAACGAAGGTTCGCGATGGCGGCGGTGAAGTCAAGAAAAATGCCCCACTTCCACTTCCACTTCCACTTCCAGGAACCTCCTTGGCCGAGTTTCCAAAATGGCCTCGCATTATCCCCAACTCACATTCGTATCTCTGTCATTTCAAAACACGARCCAATGTTTGGAAGCATAAATCTTTGCTTTTATTGAAGTCCTAAGCTTTTCATGGATAACTCATGGAGTCACACAACCGAACTAAACCCCTGAGTCCCCAAGCACGCGTGCCGAACAGAGGCTCCAACATATTCAACATCCGCGTGAAAAGCAGACTCCCGTTCGCCATTGAAAGTCCCGAGAAAGTGCCTTCCCATATGTCCAGGCCGTGAGGATCATATAAAACGCCGTCGTAAATGACATCGATCCTGTCGTACTGTCCCCAAGTACTCAAATCCCCTCATAAGTCCATAAGTCTGAAGTCCCTAAGCCTGGATGCACCACCGCCTTCAAGTCCGTAAGATCTCTTTCGGTCCTTTACAAGGAGCCCATTCTCTCTTCCATACCACCCCAATAGACGATCGGACGAGGCTCCAAGACCTCGAGCCCAGAAGCAAAGGTCTTCTTTTCCTCCTCCATGTCCACCATTGATGGCTGTCGGTGCATGATGGCGTTGATAGTGTTGACAGGTGATGAAGCGTTGGAAGCATACGAGTCACGGTTGTTCGACATCATTGAGCTATCTGATGGAGACCGGGAGCGGCGGAGAGATGTTCGGATGCTAGAGAAAGAGAGAGACTGGAAACGGGTGGTCCTCATATTGATTGATAAAGTTGGAAGAGGGTGAGGATTGGAACGTAGGATCTGGAGGAAGGTTGAGCGTGGAGGTGGAGAAGGATGCAGAGCAATCGATAAGATCGAGGAGTCAGATTCGATCAGGGTTCGAGAAGCGTAATTGTAKAAGTGCAGTATTGCAGTAGGTCGATGGCGCAGCCTCGATGATGATTAGGTGTATAGCAGGAAGGAGTACGTAAAGCAACTGAACGAGTGACGAGTCCTTGCAGACCTTAATAATGCAGTTTGCTTGGACGGAAGAGGGGAATTATCAGCTTCCGTCAAATCCAGACACTGCTCGACAGGAAGATAGACCGGAGGAGAATAATCAGAAAGAAGTACGCAGCACCCAGTACTTAAGTGGCACCTGGTAGACCCGCTAGGACTGCCCCGGCGGTCTTGACGGCTCTTGAAATAGAATGGAAGTTGGAGATTGTCAGGGATAGGATGACAACGGCAAGAAGGGGGGGGTTCCAGGAAGCGGACACGAAAGAATGCAATAATCACAAGTATGGGCCGGTTGCAGATATCAATGCAATGCGCCCATGCTTCCTTGCCTAGTGCGGTGGCCTCCTTCCATGGCGGCTTTTTGCAATGCGAGGCGTGTTACAAAAGGGTGGGCGAGCAGCCGGAAGGGGGARGGGGGAGGAAGGAGGCCATGCGAGAAGGCGAGGGCCGCCAGGGGGGGTGGGGGGGGAGGTAAGCGAGGGACCTGCAAGGTACATGTACAGTACTGTACGGGTGCGTGTGCGTGTGCGGGTTCGCTCAGCACTACGACGACGGGCGATGGATTTCAGGGGTGGTCGCCAGTCGATGGGCGGCCACGCAGGCGCGATGACGACCTTCTCAATGCCCGCCACGCTTCCGGGTGGTGGTCCTGGTGGTCCTGGTGGTCCTGAACGAGGCCGCGGGGCGACCTGGAGAACGACCTGGAGAACGACCTGGAGAACGACCTTCCCAGCCCTGCGGAGTCCGGKACTGTMCTGGACATCGCTGCCGTATGCCGTATGCCGTATGCCGTTGAAATTATTCTTCAATGCGAGCCCTTCACAGCCACTTCGCAGAAACATGAACCCTCACAGATGCCCCAGATGCCCCTGCGAGCTCATCTGCAAACAGGATCACCGAATTCTGCGACGCATCGGCCACCAAAAGCACCCCGAAGCCGTGCTGTCCCCGCTGCGTTGGACAGCAGAGAGATCTGAGCCCACAACCATCATCCTCGACCTCACCAGATCTCTCTCARCCCGACAGCAAGATCCGCGCCTGGCTCCACCCCCATGTACATCAAACACAGATTGCGGCTATTTTGCCCTGTTCCTGAAGCCCGGAAAGKTCTCCCAGGGATTCCAAACGACGCTTGCGACAAGTTTCATGCTGGGGGGGAYCATCCCCCACGGCCCCGATCGGCTGTATCAGGAATAGCCCCGCCCTGCCACAGGGGAATGACACAGCCAAGCAGCCAAATTCTGTGATGGCAGGCTCCAGGTGTTGCAGATTCGAATACTTCTCGAACSCTGGATTCAAGATCAGATCAGAGCATTGTTGAAGAGAGTGCCATCATGAAAGTTGCACAAATCCAGTGCAGTCGGGGTGAACGAGGCCAACYGCACGTTCAAGCTKGTGGCGAAATGGTTTCAAGTGATCGATCGACCAGACTTTCCGCTCATTTCAAAACTTCTTGGACTTGTTTCAAACATATCTATTATTTATCGCGAGCAAAACTTGCTCGCCCTTGTGACTCTGAAGACTCCCTGGCTATGCTTATCAATAATAAAAACCTAATTCTTGTCCTAGCACCTCCTCCAGGGTGCTCGAGGACGCTCCGTTTATCTCACCCAGTGCATCTGTACATCAGTACATCAGTATACATTGCATGATCCATCCCCGCCCCACACCACTATTTACATCGCACTGAGGGAGTCATGGAAAGTTCGAAACAAAAGTCGTGATGCGTCCGTGATCCCCATCAAACGCCTTGCCTGCGCCTCCCAAACCTATCATGCGACCCGCTCGGTCGCTCAAATCCAATTCTAGGTAACACCACACCATATCCCTTCCCACCCGATATGCACAATTCTCTCGTTATCCGCCACTTCATTATTCATACTAGAATGAAATTGCTCTTATCAAGAACGTGTGGTCCTACGGACCGTATTTGGGCGTCTCATTGTGAAACTACGCCTGATGCTCTCTCCCCAGGCCGAATTGTCAAGCACTTCAAGGACATTCTCGGCGCTGACGTTGCTGCCACGCCTACTGCTCGATGCCGATCCTCCACCAGCATTATCTCCCCCTTCGAAACTGAAGGCAGAGTTTGTCGGTCTGTGGGCATGTGGTGAAAGTTGCGGGGATATTCTACTCGGACTGCCAGGTGAAATTCCCCCGGGACTGGCTGGTCCTTCCCCTCGTTGACGCCATGTACCATCCAGTCCATGCGTGATGAAGGAGGCGCGCGGTTCGCTAATGTCCATGGGTGATAGCATAGGTGATACTCTCGTCCGCGGTTGTTTCCCAATATCATCTTGGTCATCGACGTAGACTTCTGGACCCAGTTGTGGAACTGCGGTCATACGCCCTGATTTCTTCTTCTCTAGATGCTTTCTAAATCTCCTAGACCAGTACCTTGTAGATGTCAGCAATGGTCATACAATTTCCGTGGCTTCGCAACTCACATAGTATCAAAGAAGCCAAGAACAATGCGCCTGCGCACCTCTTCCTCTACTCGCTGAAGACGTGCTCGTCGACGAAGGAATTCTTCCAGCCTAGAAAGAAGTTAGTTTTGCTCATATAAGTAAGCACATCAACTTACTTCAGACTCTTGTTGTCGCTGATGACGTTGTAATGAGCCAATATCATCAACACGGTAGTGAAGGATATTCCGCGATCGACATCAGCAGAAACCATGACCTCTTCAAAGAAAAGGTTATACCGAGCTCTCGAATTTCGAACTTGTTGAGGATCAATCTGGGCAAGCCGTTTGTTAAGAGCTTTCAGATTTACACCGCTGGCCCCACTAGCTGTGTTCATGGAGGTGATTCTGCCGCTAGTCGGTTGCGATTGTATGTCTTCTAAAATCCTCCGCACCGAGTTTTCGTGGCTGTAAATTCGCATCTCGAAAACGCCGGAGAGTTCGCCAAGAAGTCGGGGAAATGCTTCTTTAGAGATGAAGCCAGTTCCATCGGGATCCAAAGTTGCCCATGCTTGTTTGAAACGTCGAATTTCTTCACGACTCACTTTCCCGAGCCCACTCGAGTGCTGATATACGTAACTGAAACTCTCGTAAATGAGCGAGACAAACAAGCTCATGAAAATGTACATGCTGAGAATGTTCCAGAGGATGAAAAGAGCTATTGCCCAGGACGTACTTCCACAGTCGCTTTTAAAAAAGTCGGAACCGTTGACGCAAAGTGGTGGATTAATGTCACCGAAATCGTTCATGATCTGATTCCAGCCCTCTCCACAACTGATGCGGAAGAGCACGATCAGAGCTTTCGGCACGGTCCTAAAATTCAAGTTTCCGGTTTCATTTTCGCCGAATCGTGTGAGACCAAATGTCTGGGTCATAGCAATAGCGAACACAATGAAGAGAACGAACCAAGTAGCGAGAAGATTGCCAATATTTGCCAGGCTGGCGGCCGCCGTCTTGAAGAGTTGATCCAAGGCATCATTACGTGGAATGAGAAGCAGGACGATCGCAACCAAAAACATCTTATGCAGTTGGATGTACACCAGCGAGCTCTCTTGGGCCAAGACCAAAACCGTGGAAACAAGGGTTCCGGACACGGCAAATATTGAAAAAAGATCCCATGAGCTTCGACGAAACCTCGCCCAACTTAGTCCGATGATCCGCACAACTACGTTGGCCGAGTAAAAAATGGTGAAAGCAAGGAAGATCAAGTTTCTCGTCAGATCCCACGACGGGGGCTCTGGATAATATTCCACAAGTAACAAGATGAGGTGTAGGACGAGTACTATTGTCATCGCCTGTTGCCATCGGCCATGTTTCCTGACAGCTCTTTTGTAACACCAGTCCTTGAATTTGTTGCTACCAGTGCTTGACGGGCGCTTTGATGGCGATACTTGTCTGAGAAGCTTCCGTAACTCTAACCAGGACCTTTGATCAGCGGTCAAAAATGCCACGCCTGTTTGTTCCGTGTAATTGCGCATGAACACCGAAATGAAAAGAGTGAGGATGAAGACTGTAGCAAGAAGGTTGAAGATGACGAAGAAGATGGCGTTGCCTTGCGATGCGAAGTCTTGTGGTTGGGTTCCTCGGCCGGTGATACTCTGAGCAGACCACATTACGTCGATCCATCCTTCTTGGGAAACGATTTGGAAGAGGATGAATAGCGAGCTTGGAAAATCATCGAAGTCGTAATATGAATTCGACACCACCCTAGGCGCTAATAAGGGCCAGGCAGAACTAGCCGGACTGCTATTCCACTCTCCAAAGCAGTCGGAGAGGTTGGTAGGAGCATTGGAATCATTGCACGCTAGCATTTGACCATTGAAGATGTTTAGCCCGTAGATGGCAAATGGAATTAGCAAGGATAATGAGACGAGAAGAGCCTTTAAGAATTAGCAGAGATCATGATGATTATTGCCCTAATGAGCTACTTACCGAAAAGATTTTCCAGCCGCCAATAATTATCAAAGAATGGAATGTGTCTCTTGCGCTGTCGCTGACGTTTAGYAATCTAAGTGCACGAAGGGCTTTCACGGCGCCAACTGCTCTTGAAATTGCACCATCATTTGATAGCGACGTAATGACACTAACCCAGAAGGTTATTAGTACAACCCCATCGATCAAGCCCCATGAGCTCCTGAAATACGCGTTTGGAGTCCAGAAGAATCCATCAGCGATGACTTTGATAATAGCCTCGACGGAAAAGACGAGCGTGAAGGCCATGTCAGACCACACAAACCAATTTCGAACGCTGAAATCGTGTTGCAAGAAATACTCTCGTTGGTATAAAGGGGTGGTTATACAGGCAAGCAGAACCATAGCGACGATGGCTGCGTAGATGAAGGCCGAGAAGATATACCAAACCACTCTGTTCGGCTCAAGGCCATCAATTCGCTCGCTCCCGCGACCTGGTCCAACGATTCGCTGGCAGAACCTACGGATCGGATTTGAGGGCTTGAATATGAACAAAGCGTTGTTATAATTCGGGTGGCGGGCCAAGTATTCTCTTTGAGCTTTCTTGCGTTGCGATGTTGCCGAGACTGCTTCTTTGGCCATAGTCCTTGCATCAGTGGCCTCGTCGGGACGGGCCGACAACTGGATATTAGAATAGAAGGGATTTGGCTCTCTGTTCCAGATGCGACTCTTAAATTTGTTCCATGTCAAGGAGAACCAACCCGGCTTAGTGACAGGCGCTTCGGCAGGAGGAGTTGGCGTATTTGCAGTAGCGTCCGGTATTGAGCCCATTTCATCATCGAGAAAGTCCTTCACTACAGCGTCCTTTAAAAGCATCTCCATTGTGGCCGGACCGTAGTCCAGAGGATCCTTAGTGGCTTTAGAGCGCCCGAAACGGAATATTGCGGACAGGGAAAGACTGCTAGAAGAGCTGCCTAGCTCCTTCCTGTTCAGAAACGCTCGAACTTGATGCATACGCTTCTCATCCTCTGAAACGTCGAAGTTCTCCTGGATGACAGCTATGAACATATTCACCAAGATGAAATTCGCAAGAATAAACCAGCCAATGAAGAACACAGCGCCTATCCAAGCCATGTTATGGGAGGTTTCGAATCCAGTGACGTGGTAGAGAATATCCGTCCAGTTCTCACTCGACAGGATTTGATACATGCCGAGGAAAGAATTCCAGATAGTGAAGAAGGTCGTCCTGATAGTTTCGCCGCTTTCATCTTGCATTGGAATCTCGCCACGGAACAACTGAGCAGCGAATATCGAAATGAGGAAAGTTATCAAGAAGACAAACAGCATAAGATTGCCTATACCGCTTGCATTCCCAAGAACAAGAGTGATGAGCGCCCGGGTAATTGGCACTGCTATAATAACACGGTAGATCCGGAGTATTTGGAAACCTGTGAGCCAAGCATAAGCTTGTCCAGAATTGCGAATGGGGGGAATCAAGACGACTGCTGTGATGATGGCGAGTCCCAAGTCGAACCAACTCTTTTTATCTCTTGTGAAGCCGCGCCAGTCGACGGCAAAACGGAGGACAATTTCAACGAGAAGTAGAAGCGTGACAATGATCTGCGAGTTGGTAATCAGGTCTGCTCGAGAAGGTGGCATGTTAGAAGTTCGCAAAGCCTGGACAATAAGGTCAAAAGTAATAATGATAATCCAGAACCAATAAGTTTTGTCGAATATACGTTTGAGGGTGCCAAGACGTCGAGGTGATAGTGTATCCTGTGTCGGTAGCATGTTCTTTACGTGAGCAGCAAACGCGCTGGCCCTCCCCTCTTCTCTGATGACTTGAAAAGAGGAGGTGATGACGGCAATCAGCAAGTTAAGAAGCCAAAGCATCATAATCATGATGCCACCAGCGAAGAAGAGCGCGGCAGCCAGGTAGTCTGAGTCTGTGGTATCGTACATAAGATCTGTGTATGTATTGGCTGTCATTACGACGAATACTAATTTCAGTGACTGGAATATGTTGTCGAAACTGACTGTACCATTGAAAGGAAGTTGGTGTGGCTCAAGCTGAAGGCAATAGGACCCTCGTGGACACAAATAGCCTTTAGAGCTCGTTCCATTTTTCAGACTGTAAATATTCTTTTCAGGGGTTAGAGGGCCCAAGATCCAAGGCTCGGGCGCTCCAGTGAGGTTGTTCAGATGTCCACCACAATACTGCTCTTGGATGTAAGCCCCACCAGTTGAATTATTGGGATCCAGTGGATCGATCCAAACGCATTGCCGATCAAAGCTAGATTTGAAACTCTGTACTCCTATGATGGCGAATAAAAGCCAAAAGAAGCCAATCAGGAATGAAACATTGACAAGCAAAGGAGCGGCCTTTTTCAAACTTCTTAGGATAATCTGCTGAAGTCAGCTTTAATAACAACAAAACATTCATCACACGTACAGCAGTGCCGTTCGTGAGAGCTAGCAAGCGAAGGATTCGAAGACAGCTCAACATTCGAAAAAGATACAGGTGATAGCCATGTTCTATTCCGGTGGTCCCCAAGACAAACGCGACCCAGAACGCGACGACAGCAACAAAGTCTAGACGATTGAAGCCGTGTCGAAGGAAGGCACGCCTAGCTAGCTGCAGCCGCTGAGCTTGTTCAACAGTTCTGATTTTCTCTGATTGAATTTGGGTGAACGAACGGAAGACAGTCGGGGCACTGATAGATGGCGAAGGCCGAGCTGCTCTAGTAGAGGACTGCTGCTGAGGCGCAAAGACAGCACGATATTTGTCCATTACAACAGCTCTCACTCCTCGCCCATGCGCGACTGTGCTGTACTCGGGCGCATTCATAATGAAGCCCGAAACAATGATTCGAGCTATGATTTCGAGAGTGAAGATGACGAACAATCCAAGCAGTGCAAAATCAAAGGSACTCGATCCCCAGTGCTCTGACCGTGGGTGGTCATAGACACTTCTCGATGAATCGACAGCCAGTAGAACGGTCTGAACCATAATGAGGACCAATATGACAGGTTCCGTCAGCGGATAGACCAATAGGTCACACAACCAGTTTCTGACCCGGCTTTCAGCAGAGAAAGTTCCAAGTGATTTTCCTTTGAGGGGGTTGGGCGGCTTCTCGGGYTCGTCAGGCTCCCAAGAGGATTGTGGTTGAGCAGCACCAAAGAACCGCATGGCTTTCTCAACTGGTGCCGTTGGAAGATCGGCGCGGTAATTTGGGCCTGCAGCCAAGGGATCTGCCTTATGCTTGGGCTGAAATCTCGTCTCAGACTCATCACTGAGACTTGACATACTAGGGAGACTGGGTTGTCGTGACAGTGCTCGCTCTCGACGCTCTTCCTCCCGACGAGCACTCACATCTCCGATGTACTCTGCTTCGCCACTGAGATTGACCACACGCTGGGACATTGCTCTCATCATTGATCCGGCCCTGAACAAGGCACCAGATGTAGCTGAGGGAGAACGTGATCTCGTCCGACCATCAGGCGCTAACGAAGCACCGTAGCTCTGAGACCTCGAACGACCACCATGCGGCGACACGCCCCCATTTTCTGCATCTCCAAGATCATCTCCAAGCCTAGAGCCCCTATATCTTGAACTACTGGGTGTATCAAAGTTGACGCTATGRAAACTCCCAGATCTGTCATGCCGTTGGCCTCCAGATGTGTATGCTTCTGCCTCGCTCACTGGTTGCAAGTGGTCTGGGTCAGTCAGAGGCACACTATCTGACTCCGTCGGAAAATATCCTGCTTGGTGGTCGTCTCCAAGATCGCCATAAGGAGACATCCCATCAAAATCCCCAGAACCGTACGGAGAATTTGCCCGCGGGGGAGCGTGTGATACGTTGATGTCCGGCACAAGCAGGCCAGCAAATCCCATCGCGGCTTGAAAGTCTGCCGGATTGCCAACGGGTGACACAGGAGTCTCAACCTCTTCGAAACGGCGAGCATTTACACGTGTGTTCATAGCCAAAGGAGGCGCCCCGGCAGCGCGAAAAGGTGCCCTCTCATTTGGGCTGGGAGACCCATTGCCTATCCTCTCGTATCGAGGACCACTGCTATGTCCACTGGTGGGCCGTGAACTTCCACCTAAGAGACTCCTACCACGGTTGTGCTGTCGCCGGCCATCTCCTAAGTCTACCGAGTCCGGTGGACGAGTAAGATTCCGCAAAGGTATTACTTGCGGAGGGGTAGACGGGCTCTCAGGATCCTGGGACCCTGGAGGAGGCATTGTGGCGGATGCCAATGACCCGCAGGTCTTTCTATTATCGTCGTTTCGAATTTATCTCGTTATTATCGCATAGGAGACGGTTATCAGGTTGAAAGGGCGCGGTGGATAGCGAGCGCGGGTATCGAGTCGTCAAGTCGTAAACATTGTGAAGCAACGGTTCGTATTCGAATCAGCGAGAATTGTCCAGCTTCTCTGCATCTGTGTTGTTGCGCTTCTTCTTCCTCCCTCCTAATGCAAAGCCTCCTTCTTTCGACGGTCGTGATGGCGATGGTCGATTGTCGATTCTGCTGCTGGTGCTTCTGTAACGTCGTCGGCAAGTTTCCAACACGGGCGACGCAAGACTTCACAAGTAATCCGTAACGCGAATGCTGCGGATCTTTCCAGGGGGGGTTCACAGCGCTAGCGCCACAGCTTGCATAGGTAGGGCAGGGCCTTTTCGGGGAGACTCACTAAAGCGGGAACGTRGGACTATTAATGGAAAGAGTCGCCCGAGGACGTTGGAAAACGGGAGAGCCACAATAATTGACTTTTGGAGGCTCGGGGATATCTACTTGTAAGAGAGAAAACAACGAGGCGTGAGATGCTGATACAGTACGGTACGAAGAACTGCGCACAGAACGAGAGGATCCGAGGCCAGGGCCATCCACCGCGGCATCAGGTACACTGTCTCAGAGCGCCCGACCGGCAGACTGGACGCCGCAGCCAATCGTTGACGGCTGTGGAGTTTGCGCCCCCATCCCTGCTGTCCCTGCTGTCCCTGCTGTCCCTGCTATCAAGAGCCTGGCCTGGCCTGGGTAGAGCCGGTCACGTGGTGGGCAGGCACTATGCTTTTCACGCGTCTTGGTGGTCCAACGCGAATCGATGAACCCGCGATATTTTATCGACTACAGAAAGTCCCGCCGCTGCGGGAGAGCCACGCCGACACCCACACCCGCATCTTCTAGYTCCTTTGCTTTAGACTTTGCAACAACCTATCCCATCTCTGTCCGGCAGAGCGGCATCGTCTATTCGTAGTCTACGCTGGGGCCAGCATTGCGACACGACATCCGCAGCCATCTGCGCGAGCGCCTCATCCGACTTCACCATGGGTTCGTCCAGGAAGCGAGGCCGCCAGGAGATGGAGGCTGTTGCTGAGCCTCCAAAGGAGCGCAGTATGCTCGATCGCATCAGGAGTACCTGGGAGTTTGCAAACCTGGCACAGTACATTTTTACCTTTGGACGGGCGGTCAAAATCGACGAGAATCTAGACATCGAGGTACATCTAGAACACCCCGGGAATACCGATATGCAGTAAACTATAGATACATTTCTATGCTAACACTGTCATTCCAGGATCTTGAGATGGAATGCCTGAAGCCCAGCTCAACAGTCCTACCTGAACTTGGCCTGGCCCTTCTCAAATTTGTTTCTTCACACAGGGGTCTCACGTCAGTCTCCTTTCAACACTTGTATCTCYCATAGCTAACTTGAGTAGCCCTGAGATATTTGATGAATACACACGAAGACAATATGTCGCCAAAGCCCCGCACAGGAACCCATTTGGCATCGAGGAAGAACCAGCGAAATTCAATGATTTTGACATATTCACCAAGGTCAGCGATGGAGCAGAGCCTCAGTTGCGAAATACCGTTGACGATGATATAGCTTCGAGTCTTACAACAGCTCACAATCTGGACAATGGGAAATCCAGACCGCATCCGAGAGCGGATGGACGAACAAAAAGACATCGATCAGACAATTTGGGTAGGAGACTGATGCAAAGCTATTGACTCGAAAAGCTAGTACTGATATCGAGCAGCGTATCGAACCCTTTGGATGGGACTCTGATGATCGAACATATTTTGTCCTTGACGATAATCGACTATACCGCCGGACCGATCCTCCACCTCCACCCCCTCCAGCCGCGAAACCAAAGAAGAATTCTAAGAAAGCTAAGGCAGCAGCAAGAGCTAGTAAGCGCAGGAAGGTCTCTGAGCCTGTCGAGAGTGAAGCGGAACCCGCCAGTGATGCTGACGCTGAGGAGCATGCCCCCGAGGAAGAGGAATACGTTGGGTTTGGGGGTATGACCTGGGAGTGCATTGCAGTCACGTTGGATGAATTCAACGMATTCATTTCCTCCATTGAGAAGAGCAGAGATCCGAACGAGAAGATTTTGCGCAAGCGAGTCGTCGACGACCTCCTTCCTCTCTTGGAGAAGCAAGAAGAAGCACGCAAGCGCAAAGAAGCGCAAAAAGAGCGTGAACTTTTGAACCTCGAGAAGCTTGCAACGGCAAAGAGATCAAGCAGAATAGCTGGCAAGCTGGAACAGCAGAAGCAGGAGGAAGAAGCCCGCGAGGCCGRGCAGAAGCGCCAAGCCGACTTGATCATGGCCAAGAAGGAGCAAGAGAAGTGGACCAAGCTGGAGAAAGAGCGAGAGTCTCGTATGATGACTCGCGAGCAGAGACTCAAGGAACGAGAAGCTCGTCGTATCCTACATGAAGAGGAACTTGCCAATCTGTCGGAAGATAGCAAAAAGATCGACTATGGATCTGGTCGTGTATCCGAACGCCACCTTAAAGCCGAAATCCAGAAGAAGAAGCAAGCACTCGAAGAGCTCGGAGAAGAGGATGAGGATTGGATTTTCGATTGCATCTGTGGTGCTTACGGGCAGATTGATGATGGCACTCATAGTATTGCATGCGAGAAGTGCAATATCTGGCAGCATAGCAAATGTGTTGGGGTCAGCGAAGCAGAGGCCGACCGAGAGGATTTCCACTTCATCTGCACGACTTGTCAGCGTCGCGCGAAGGATGCAGAGCGAGCGAAGACACAACCTCCTATCAAAATCAAGATTAATCGACCTGGATCATCCTCTTCGCCCGTGCCACCCAAACAGAGCAGCACACCGGCCGCAATACTTCCTCCCGGAGTCAATGGATCTACCAATTCCCACAAAGGCCCTCGGCCTACTCCACCCAAGCCTAGTGATACTCCAAAGCCACAGATTCGACTCACACAAAAAGGCACACCCCCAATGGCTACATGGCAACCCAGTCAGGTGCCATCGACCCAGGGGTCGCGTTATACAGCCCCGAAAAACTCTGCAGCTTCCACAAATTATCAAGCCAATGGTCATTATACTTCAAACCATCTTGCTGGCCAGAACAGTTCCACAGCGTCAATGACAGCTCCTGTTCCAGGACTTGCATTAAAACATCATTCTGGACCTCATCCAATTTACGGGCACAATGGAAATATCTCTCCATCACAACACGGTGCCACACGTCCATCTAGCTCACACGCTTTTTCATCGCCACAACCGCACAGTCCTACGAACTTACCTCCACCACAGCCCCAAACTTATACCTTCATGAACGGAAGCGGCTACGGCAATGGTACGCACAACCAACATTCTGCCCCCTCTCATCATTTGCAAGGATCACCTCCAAATTCCACAAGTCCTTACGGCGGGCCTACCCCTTACACCATGAGCGGACCGCGTCCTGTATCTAGTGATGGTGCCCCACGCCGTCCTTCTATCAATCTTTCGTCTCCACTCGTTGGAGCTCCAGTGCTGACTCCAGCCACCAATTCGTATCCTGCGAATTTTCCTACCTCTAGTAGCCCGGCGCCACACAATACGCCGAGCATGCACATATGGCAGCCTCCAAGATCGTCACCGCCGCAAGCAATGGCGTCTTCTCCCGCCCAACAGCATAGGGATCTTGGCCATTCTTCTGCCTTACCCCCAGCGGCGACTGGTCTTTCTCCAACTAAGCATTCACCGCCTAGACCAACAACTTCGAATGGTAGTGCTGGGTCCGCCACTCCCTCGATCCTACCGCCAGTCACTTCTTTGTCACCGAGTCAGCACATGCAAAATCTCTCCCCGCCGGTGAAGCCTTCAGAGCCGGATCGGAACAAGCAAAATGGTCATGCTACGGCTCCGTCATAACTTGGGGAAATAAGGTGAAGGCGTGCTTTGYATTCTTCTGATTCGAGCCAGTAAACAGCTCACTTGAGAAAATTTAAGGACGACCCTTGAATGCCACTCCGGCGTCCAATTCTGCATACGAGACCATCATGACAGTCGGCAGATATTCCTGCCCTCCCGTGTATTATTCTACTTTGAGTTMTTTCGCTTGAGTATCTAAAATAGGGCTCAGGGGCAGATTTGGAGTCAAGGGCATGCATTCAGTGATCGTCTGGGGTTCATCATGAGAAGGTGGATGATCACTTAGAAGCCGAATGGGATAGACTGGCGTTTGTCGCATAATGAAAGATGAAAAAATGTATTAAATTTATAATAAGATGACTTTCAGAATCGYGGTCCTTCTTCATGTGGACTTTCTTAAAAAACCGTTAATCGAGGTCCACAGTCAGCGAAGGAAGTCGCATTCCTCTTACCACCACAAAGAATGTTCCCGGCTCTTCCGCAACCAAAGGCCAGTAGTACTGTACCATATCAGCATTTTAGTACCGAAACTTCCACATGCAAGAGCAAATCCTTGACCAATACAAGACTACTACACCTGCAATGCAAAAGTATCTGCTCTGATATCCACCCAAATGATGCAGCTATCCTGCGGAGCAACGGTGAAAGAATTCCCCAAGCACATTTTAAGCCACGGGCGTCATGTGTTCGCGGAAGCTTTCCTCTCCTTGTGCAGTCGTAATGTCCCTGTGGTCCAGGACTTAGTAGAGTCGAGGACCTCATTTGCCCAGCAGGTAGGACAAGATTATTTGGCGGCAACGGAAGCGCGTCAGAAGACGACAAGTACCAAGTAATCAGAAAGATAGGATAATTTACGATGTCGAATAATATAAAAATCTTTCCTAACGAATGCGACATATATAGAACAGTCCAACAGCGATGCTCCCAGTCATGAAAACGCTATTTAATCAATAAGTACCTTCTATGGTGCGGSTGGCAGACTTCATAAGTGCACGATGAACCTCTCATAACTGAAATTCAAACAGTTTCGGGRATTTGATAAGCGTTGGCGCGCTGCTGCGGCTTCCCGTGAGCTGGCGTTC
Source organism: Lachnum nothofagi (assembly GCA_003988875.1). Classification (NCBI taxonomy): domain Eukaryota; kingdom Fungi; phylum Ascomycota; class Leotiomycetes; order Helotiales; family Lachnaceae; genus Lachnum; species Lachnum nothofagi. The sequence goes on from QYSG01013779.1 coordinate 126,354, forward strand.
GCATGGCGTTGCCATATGTGATTGCAGCATGACCAAACCCTCACAGCACCCAGTCCAAACAAACAGGTAAACAAATCCAGAGGCACCGCAAGCATGGCCAAGCGCTCCAGCAATCATTTGCGCGCTTCTCGCGGTTGTAAAACCGTATAGAGGATGGGCCGCATTCCAATGCCTAGGAACAACCGCTCAGCTGATCTAGACGCTGCACACATTCCTTGACAACCACCGAGAATCTCCTACCAGGGGAGCCCAGGCTAGTAGCAGCTGCGAACCTGGCTCATGCGCGTGCGCGCGAACTGGTGGAGAAGGTTGCCAGATCTCAGAAACCGCGAAACTCCAATTAGAACGTCGGCCGTGCTGTTTGTACTCACCTGCAGCCTCGAAAAGCACTGTACTTCTAGCGGTGTCTTGCTCATTTGAATCATGGACTTACCTYTGGGATTGGATCCGTAATCTACCGCCTGAAATGACGGGGATGAGCGATTGACAGAGAGATGGTCCGTTGCGACGTCACCCTCGCCCTCGTCGCGCAGTTTAGAGAGGACTGTAGTTTTCCTATTTGCATTACATCAGACTGCTTAATAGAGAATTTGAATGCGCTCTTCTGCAGGACTGAATGTGCGTGCTGCATTCGTGAGGTGATTGTGTACGGAAGCAGTGGTTGGCCGAAAGCAGAACCCCCATTCGTCAATATCACCCAATTCGTCCATTATCCTTTGATCAGATATCGCCTCTCGAATACATAAAGCCCAGCGCAAAATCTCTTTCTTAGAAACTTACATGTTTGTTCCAAAACAAAGACCATCTCACGACAGCATCTTCAAAAATTGTCAGCGCCTCACTGCGTCTTGACACATCCGCCAACAAAGAAGGGCGACAGGACTGCGGAAGCCATATAGCCTCTGCATCAGGGGGGACAGGATCTGACCCTGGAAACTCGCATCCTCATCTGTGCGCTTCTGCTGTTCCGGAACGCGTGGTGCTAGCTGGGGAGTGGGAACGTTGCTGCGAGACGGGTGCTTGCAATAGGTTCGTCCCAAACTCTCTGATACTGCGCGAGCCGAGAGAAAAGACAAACCCTCCAGCCTGATTCAGCTCCTAGAATCAAATCTTAATAACAGGTCACTTCAGATGAACCTCCTTCCGACGAAAGAACATCGCTAGAATATCCTTCCAGAAGCCGTCGTTGTTCTTTGGAGAGAGTCTTCTGTTTTTTAGTCTCACTTGACACCTGACCACCGGAACGCCTATCACGACCAGTTGCGACAGCATTGCGGTAGAACGACACGGCAACCTGCGCGAACTTCACCAGGACAGCAACCGCTTCTCGCTGAACAACATACAGAAGGGTGTTGAGTCGTAAGCGACCTGTCTCCTGCAGCTGCAGCTTGTAAAAGTCACTCCGCGCCGTCGTGCCTCCTTCGCTACAAAAGCCAGGCACCTCCATCTTCTTTTTTTTCTTCCGCAATCTTGTTGCCATAGACACCCAGCGCCTTGGATTCGCGATCCTACCGGCATCGAACGGAAGGCGAAATTGAATCATAAGCTTAGCGGGCCGGCCTTGCAAGCCTAGCTAAGAAATGGCTCCATCACCAGCGCCCTCGAATAGCAGCGAGTTGCTCCAGACTGGGCTCCATCACGTCCTTCAGCACAACACAAATACTTCTTATCCCCAAGGACAATACGACCACGACGAAGGGATTCAACTGCAGTCCAACTATGGCTCGCCGCCGCCCGGGCAAGAAGAAGCATACGCCTACCGTGGACAGCAGCCCAGGTACAGCTATCAGCATCAGCATCATGACTCAGGGCTGGGCATCCAATATGTGAGTTGCGAGAGACTTCCTCCTTTGCGCCTCAACTGACCATAAATCAGGATGGCTACACACCTGACTACCCAACATCAGTATACCAAGATCGATTCAGCACACCCGGCACGTCTCCACCCACGCCTGGAATGAGCCAAGACATGCTGCGCACGAGGAGCGGCCTTGGGATTCAAAGAAACCACCAGGCCCTGCGACCAATGCCTGAAGGACGTTCCAGAGTCGACAAGTCTCCAAAGCCGAAGAAGATTAAAAAGGAGAAGATCAAGGCCGAAAAGAAGGTCGCAAAGCTCGACAAGCCCCTGAGCGAACTCACGAAAGACTGGAAGCACGTTCCTATCGCCGACATCGAAGCATACGTCAACCGATCTGCTGAAGAGCGTAGGAARGAAGTCGACGACGGGAAGATACCAGGCAAGGTGAAGCGGCCCATGAACTCCTTCATGCTGTACCGCAAGGCATACCAGAACCGGACGAAGGACTGGTGTCTGCAGAACAACCATCAGGTCGTGTCGCAGGTCTGTGGTGATAGCTGGCCGCTGGAACCAGATGAGGTGAGGGAGCAGTTCAACGAATGGGCGCGGATCGAGCGGATCAACCACCAGAACGCACACCCTGGTTACAAGTTCTCGCCAACGAAGCCAGGTACAGCGAAAGGAGGAAAGAGGAAGTCGGAGGAGTATTCTTCGGAGGAGTCGAACTTGGATGACTTTGAATGGCGAGAACCTGGGTCCAGTAGGAGATCCAAGAAATCAAGGCACTCTCGGGCTCCTCAAATGAACCAGCCTGTCCAGTATCCAACTACTAGATCGGCGTACCAATACTCATCCAGAGAAACAACCGCAGAGCCGAACTACGGCGGCTACAACAAGTCCTCCTACCAGGCATCGAATCCTGGCAGACCTATCCCAGCCCAGTACGATGCTGCTCTGGGGGCTGGAGAGTACTATCAGCAGACCCTCCGAGCAAACCCCAATATAGTTGGTACCACAGATGTGATTCTCACGAAGACTGCGGCGCCCGGTGTACACTCCTACCTCGGGCTTCCTGGCGGCGGACAACAACAGCAACAAGACTTCGACCTGATGAACTATGCACCGTTCGAAGGACAACAACAACCGCATGCCTCCAGGCAAGAAATCGATCCTTCTTTGCTATCCCAGGGCCAAGGAGCCTACCACCAAGCCAACCATGCCGAGCTCGGTGCTGAGAATGTCTATCTCGGAGATCTTCAGCATCACGGCGATCCGAAGTGGGCTCCTAACTCGTACGGAATGGTCGATCCAGCACTGGGGGATCCAACGCTCTCATTTGACCCTGCGCACAGACAAGGCAGTGAGCTGATCCATGATCCGCATGTCGATGTCCTTGGGGGTCGTCAAGAGGGCTGGCACATCGAGACTTTGCACGACGGCGGGGAATTCGACAAGTGGTTGGACAGCGAACATTGATATTTGGATGCAGATTCCGTTGGACATATTTCCCGTCGTCTTTTAGGATCGGATCTTTTGTTGATGAGCAATGACATATGGTTAGGTAGCTAGGTGGTGCATTTCGACGGGGGCGTTGGAGGTGGTGTTGTTCCGGGTTTGCATGGTTTGTATGGCGTTTGTTTAGGTATTCCTTTGAGATGTGGTGTAATGAATCCACTGATTTGTATTTACCCAAAATAGAGCTTAATGGATTCAGATATTGACGGGAATCGTGAGGTTCCGACCAGCCTCTGTCCCATATGATCGCGAGCTTTCCCGGGCGTGTAAATCGCGTTGTATTCATGCTGATTTAAGAAACTGTGAACAATATGCGGATTGACCCTGCTCGTGAGAAACAATGGTGGACCATACAAAACTCCCCTTTGGGAGCAAGGAGCGCAGTCTGCATGGAAATATACTTTATGAGCCTAGGAAGCATAACATGGAGCAGCAGAATTCATAATACATTCAAGCCAACACAAAAAAGCGCATAGTCAAGAATTGAAGAGCGAGAGTGAATATCAATATCTCTCGGATCAAGAGCGGCTAGCGAAAAGTCTAGAAAAAGGCAAACTTGGTATCGGGTAACACAAAGCCCATTGTTCATGCAGGTAGCCGCTTCATGGAAGTCAGGGAGGCTGGGCATCGAGAGTAGCTGGCCACCAAGGAAGAAAGGAACATGGATCTGTGCAAGGTTATCTGCGCAAGTGATTGAGAAAGCAGAAGGGGTTCCACAGGCACCAGGTGAAGGGGCGAACAGCAAGCAAGAGCGTTTGGGAGGAGGCTGGGTGGTGAGGGTCTCAGACGAAGTGAAAGACGAAAGGTGCATCGCGATGGCCGCACCCATGGTCACTAAGTGTCCGCAGACAATGTGGAAGCCGCTTTCTGGGAGTTGCAGAATATGACTTCGAGCTGCAATCTCACTTCGAGCTGCAATCTCACTTGACGATGTGAATCTGTGCCAGAGTGAAGTCGAAATGTGGGTCTGGTGGTCCTCTTCAAATCACGCTACTGTAAGTCGCCTACCCCTCCAAGCGCGCCTGTCATCACGATACYGTACGAAGAAAACACGAGGCTGAGAAACTCGTTGTTTGCTACGACAGTGCCCTTCCAAATGTACGGGGACTTGGGAAACAAGCTTGTAATGGATCTGCCAATCCTGCGTAATTACAAACCTGACAAATATTACAGGTCCAGCATGCCAAGCGGACGCAAAAGCTCGAGCATCTCCCTCCTTACCAGACGGAAATCGTACGCGCCGTGACTCGAGAAGTACGAGACCTCGACAAGGACGTGTCCAACATACTCCAGCCCTTCAACGGCTCCTTCGACCCCTCTGCCGATGCCGCAACCGCGTGCACGCTGCTCGTCAACCACCTCTGCATGCGTCGCAACAAAAGGTGTCTGCTAGCCTACCACCGCACGCGTACCGACAAGCTGGAGGAGATGGTGTGGAACGGCAGCGACATCGCAGACTTGGCAGGGCAGCAGGAGGAGAGAAAAAATGGCAATGCGGGGGCAGATCTTGGGAATGGGGAGGGGAACAGTAGTAGCTTGAGTCCGGAGGAGGAGGAGTACGTGAGGCAGTATAGCGATTTGCTGGCTGCGTGTAAGGGGCAGTGGACCGACATTGATCTGACGGGGAGCTTGGAGCCCCCGCGCGATCTCTTCATTGATGTTCGTGTCCTAAAAGATGCTGGCGAGATACAAACGGAGTACGGGTAAGTTACATGCCGTGGCATTGCTTGTTTCTTAGCTGATTGAACGCAGTACAATCAACCTCACCAAGAACTCCCAATTCTACGTTCGTCAAGGAGATGTCGAACGATTGGTTGCGCAAGGGTATTTACAGAAGCTTGGGTGAAGCCTTTGAAAAGAGAGTAGTGCATGGCTACTGAATTCCAATGCCGGTCCGCGGTAGGCGTTACATCGTGGGAACAGCTTGTGGTCCAGTCCATTAAGCCCATGTAGTTGGGGACGTGTCCCCGCTACAATAGATATTGACACAAGCCCCGCCACGGACGAAGCCGCCTAAATGTAGATCGGAAGCACTGGGTCTTTTCCGCGGGACCATGGCATGTCTCGAGGTGGGAAGATTGCGGGAAAGGAGGCAAGTTACGGACTTGGCGAGACCAGGAGTTGGACCCTGGAATCAGAAATACGTGCCAATGATATATTGGAAAGGGGCCATGCCGATGAGGAAATATCATGTGAGGGTAGAAATTACACACRTAGGGTAGCAAATGATGTCGAATGGCGCCAGAATGCAAGTTTCTTCGCGCATTGCACGAGGAGATCCCACTGGCAATAAAAGATTGCATGATGCGGGGTACTCTGGGACCTCGAATTCAAGCTGTTTTCAACTGACTTGGTGGTATCAATTTAGCAGGTGCGTTCTCTTGAGGGGTGGGTGCACTGGCTTGAATCAGCCACTGCCGAAGGCGAAAGCATCTCGTTCTCACAGCCATTGAACCATTGCAAGAGCGATCAGATCCCATGCGGTACTACTCATGCGCAGGGAAGAAAAAACGGACCCCTCGTCGGCCGCCCAAACATGCGGCCTATTGGTGTAACACCAGTCACATGTAATTAAGATTCTTACGCAATTGGCCCGGAGGATCTATATGCAGAGTTGCTGTAGGAGATCATGGGGAGATGTGGTACAGGACAGCTCGCACTCCGTAGTACTCGATCGACCCCGTCTGGCTTCCAGTTGTACAGCAGTGTCCAATCATCCAAGGCATCCCCAACGGTCTTGTATTGGGCCACAGATGGCGGACCCTTCCCCTCTCACTGCCATGCACCTTGAAAAGTTCTTTGCGGCTGTAGTGGGGCAACGCGCGCCCTGCCCACCATGTGGCGTGGGCTCTGCAGCCGTCTGCGGGGCTAGAAACTGCTGCTAGCGCACCAGGCGCAGCAATAGCTTGCCATCGCGAAAAGCATCGTGGAAATGAAAGCGAAAGCGAAAGMGAAAGTGAAAGTGAAAGTGAAAGTGAAAATGAAACCCATGTTCAGGATCTTAGCTTAGTACGGAGCGGGCCTGCGAGCGCCGGGCCCAGGACCACGACCACGACGCCGACGCAGACGCAATGAGGTGAGCGCGCATGACTCTGGTCCCCTCTATGTTCGGCCCCTGCAACGATGTCGTTTGTGATGCACAATATCTGACGAGTCCTTTCAGCCCATCTGATTCTCAATCTCAATTGCAACATCGTCATCCTCTCCCGCAGTCCGTGGCTCCGGGCAAGTCCCAGCACTTCAACGGCGCCTCCCCTAAGAGCCATCCGGGTTAGCCAGGACAGCCTAGCGGGAGTCTGCCCTGCTACCGTTTCAACCGCTAGCTGCCAACATACTACCGGGACACAATTCCGTATCTTCTTCTTATCTTGACCCATCTTTCTTTCTCCTTCTCCTTCCCCAGCCTCCACGGCGGCGGACTGAGGCAGGATTCATACTCGTTGTTGGAGGGGACGGGACGGAGCGAATATCATCATCATGTCTCTCAACTCGTCAGGATTCGGGTCAGGCCGCCGGCTACGAGCTCCTTCTGCTGGGAATTCGAGTCCAAGATTAATTCCAGGCTCGTCCGACTCCCAGGACAATGCCTCAAATGCAACGTCTGACGTGCATTCTGGCTCTTTCCGGGCCAGCCAAGAGCTAGGCCCCGTGCCTATTACAAGCACTGCGTCTAATCCCAGAGAACCTACTCGATCCTCTATACATCTATCTTATCGAGGACCACTAGGTATGTACTGTACGACCCTGAGGTAAATTCACCAGATTCTTGCTAAACGATGCTATAGCCCCCATTGATAGCGCACAATATGCTCGGAGCGTCCGAGAAGATACAGCAGAACTGGCGTCATATGCCCTTTCTGACAGAGCCTCTTTGCAGAGTGCTTCCCCTCCTCGCCGGTCCGCACAAACACATCTTGAATCATACTTCGCAAACGGGTCCGATAGCGAGTCGGCGACAAATCGGGAAGCTGAAGCCTTACGACAAGCTACGATACCAGAGGTCTCAGAGCCAAGTTCCCCAGAAGGTGGTTCAGGATTAGACAAGTCCCCGGGTACCTCTGTGATTTCGACCATGCTCAGACGCTCTCCGCCAAACCGATCACCGCCGCAAGAAGAGAGTCTAGAAGGAGAAGTCTCAAGAAAACGAGTGGAGAGTGATGCAGAACCTAGGTCACACCAATCACGCCTTATCATAACCTCGAATGGGGTTCAAGAAGACGAACGGACACCATTGCTTAAGAAGAATCCCATCGAGCACCATAAACACCCCGATTGGATACATGGAGAGCCGGACCTTGAACAGCAAGAGATAAGAAGGCAGATCTCTTGGGTTAAGCTTCGCAACATTGTTCGGTGGCCCAGGGAAAGGGGGCTGGAGGTTGCTCGGAACGTCCTCAATCCTAAAACCTGGGATGGGAAGGCCATTTGGAGAAACGCTGTTGTAGCACCCGTTAGATATATCCCAGCRGTTGTTCTAGGCCTTCTCTTAAACATTTTGGACGCCTTATCATACGGTAAGGCATTCTGTAACATTCAGGAATTTGCTTTCTTCACCGCTTCGACCTCACTTTTCTCCTCGCCAATCTCGTTCATCAACAGATGTGACTAACTTTGAGTTTCTGTAGGGATGATCCTCTTTCCCCTTGGACAACCAATCTTTGAGAARCTTGGCTCTGCAGGCATATCAATGTTCTACATCAGTTGTATAATTTCTCAATTGGTCTATTCTCTAGGAGGGAGTCGCTTCACAGGAGGCATCGGCTCTGAAATGGTAATTCCTATATTATCAGGACCAAAAGATATCACTAACGAAATCTAGATTGAGGTTGTTCCCTTCTTCCACAAGATGGCCTTTACGATTATGAGCAAGGTCGGTGAAGAGAACCCTAAAGCAGTCATCGCAACAACGATCACCTCCTACGCCATAAGCTCCGTATTGACTGGCCTCGTCTTCTTCCTCATGGGAGTTTTCCGCTTTGGCTACATCGTCGGATTTATACCAAGACATATCTTAACTGGTTGTATCGGCGGGGTCGGATGGTTTCTCATTGCCACAGGGTTTGAGGTCTCAGCCCGTTTAGATGGTAATTTGAACTACGACGGTGCCACCCTCCGTAAGATGTTCGAACTCGAGACATTGCCATTGTGGCTTATCCCCTTCATTCTCGCCATCGTGCTCTACAGACTGCAACAAAAGATCAAAAGTAGATATTTGCTTCCGGCATACATCTTGGTCATCCCCGCGATCTTCTATTTCTTTGTTTTCTCCCTCGATGAATTGGATCTCGAGAATCTGACGAAGAATGGATGGATCTTCGAGGGCCCCGAGTCTGGAGAGCCGTGGTGGTACTTCTATACGTTATACGGTRCGCTATTCCCAGTTCCCTATCGAAATACTGCTCACATTTTCAGATTTCAAGCTCGTTCATTGGGGTGCCATAGCAGAGTGCATACCAGCTATGTTCGCTCTTACGTTCTTCGGTATCCTGCATGTCCCCATCAATGTCCCCTCTCTCGCCTTCAGCGTTGGAGAGGATAACTTGAGTCTAGACAGGGAACTTATCGCCCATGGTCTGTCCAACGCGCTCTCCGGATTTGCAGGGAGCATACAGAACTACCTTGTCTATGCCAATAGTGTGCTGTTCTATAGGAGTGGCGGTGATAGTCGTCTTGCCGGCGTCATGCTGGCTGTCTTCACTATTGGTGTTCTTATCATTGGGCCTGTCATTATTGGATTAATTCCCGTGATGATGGTTGGAGTCTTGATCTTCGACCTCGGATTTGAATTGTTTCTTGAAGCCATCTGGGAGCCAAGAAAGAAGCTCAAGCTACTTGAATATTTGACAGTAAGTCTTTTAGACCGATACGACAGCACCGAGTTCTAATTCTTGTAGGTAGTTGCAATCGTTCTTGTTATGGGCATCTACGACTTTGTGGTTGGTATATTCCTGGGAGTTGGCCTTGCATTTGTGTCACTCGTGGTCTACACATCAAGAGTTCCAGCAATCCGCGCGAACTATTCTGGAGAAATCGCTCGCTCTACGGTTCGTAGGAACACTACTCAAACCAGCTACATACACAAAGTAGGCGCGCAGATCCATCTTACGAAGTTGGCTGGTTATCTATTTTTCGGTACCATCGTCAGCGTCGAAGAGCGTATTCGTGCTCTAATTGATGACGAAGCATTTCACTTACGTCCGATCCGATTCCTGGTTCTAGATCTCTCCCACGTAACTGGAATCGACTACTCTGCTGCAGAAGCGTTTAATCGGCTGAACAGGATCTTCAGCGCCAGGGGGGTCACATTGGTCATGAGTGGTGTCGAGCCAGACGGTCCTCTAGGTTCAACTTTGTTCGCAGTTGGCCTTGGTCAGGACGGCAATGAGGTAATGATGTTTGCGGAACTCAACAATGCGCTTGAAAGTTGCGAGAATGAGCTCTTGAAAACACTCTACGCGGCCCGCTCGGCACATCATGCGCCATCCTATCTCGATGTTCCAGGACGAAATGGGCAGGGACGACGGGCATCGAATTCCGTTGATGTCCAATATAATTCCCCGCGACGTAGCCATCTCGTGCGCGTCGCCACTTCTACCCTCGATGAGAGTCCTGGAGAATCGAGATATCAGAACTTTAAACAACCGCTTCCGCTCATCCTCCAGACCTTCCAAGGCTTGACAGACAAAAACGAAGACTTCTGGTTCAGTCTTGTCTCATACTTTACAAGGAAAGAGTTCAAGGAGGGCGATATTCTTTATAACAGCGGTGACCCAGCTCATGGCTTCTATCTCCTTGAAGAGGGTATTTTGCGTGCCGAGTACGATTTGCCGCAAGGGCATTATTATGAAACCATTATAGCAGGTACTACCTGTGGGGAACTTCCTTTCTTCTCAGGGACAGAGCGGACAGCGACCGTCCAAGCAGAGACACCTTGCGCCACTTGGCTCTTAGATCAAGAAAATTGGGAGAAGCTGCAAAATGCTGAGCCAGAAATAGTAAAAGAGCTGCTTCAGATATCGCTGAAGCTGACGACGGAGAGGATGGATGCCATCACGTCGTATGTGTTAGTAAGTGCGGGATGAAAATTCCCGGTGTAATTAGTAAATACCTTTTACATGTTGCATTCAGGCGGAGCGTGCATTGGGACGGCGTTTGGAAAGGAAAAGTGTTTATTCGATTTGGTTACCTAGCTTGTCAGAATGGAACATGCGTCAAGGTGCTCCATCACTTTTCTGTATCAATGTTGATTGCACACATTGTGACTCGTTCAATTCTGTTTCTTTGCGGTTGTGTCTCCCAATTCGTGTCGCATTTCGAAGTCTCCTCGAAGGTAGGGTGGGTGGATGTCAATGGAGGAACAAAATGAACAAGAGGGCATTGCAAAGAGATGTGCGTCGAGCGGCCTTTCCATCRGTGTTCACTACGCAGTTAGAGATCTACTTTCCAAGGCGCTGCACAATGGATCTGTTCTGTGGAGAATATTTGCAAAGTGCGAAGGACAAGCCTTGCGGGCATGGACAAATGATTCTGCGGCGAAAGTGCACAATTATGAGAGGCTGCTTGTTTCGATACTCAGGTCGAGCGGTGGCTTTATGTCCCAGGCATCGGTTTGCAGAAGTGTGGTTGGGGATATAAGAATTGGAGGAAGATGAAGGAGGGAGAAAGGGAAAGTTGGAATGGGGATTTAAGAAGGAAGGCTTGCGGCTAATTGGACATGTGGGGGGAAAGAGCGTTGGCACGTCGAGTCCGTGGCCTCTGGGAAGGAGCTTTCTCATGCATAKGAAATTAGAACTCGTGAGAAGTTGCCCCTTGACACCTTCGCTCTCTTCAAGCATACTCAAAAGAAAAGAACAAAGAGAGATACATGCGTGATTACTTCAAGCAGCAGCAGCATCCATTGGGGCACCCTTTCCTCACTCTGGGATTCCCAACTCTTCGCAGTAGATCAAACTTCCGATATCAAGCACCTAAGAATGCGAGATGCTATATGAGCATTTACATTTCATGATAGCTCGCCACGAAAGCACCCGACAAGCCCCTTCAAATATCAGTTGCAGTGGAGAGCTAGATAATGGGAACAGGCCGAGCGGTTGAAATCCGAACTTCCGGAGCATCGAGTGAGCGTCATAATTCGAGGRCAAGTCCGATATTCTGATGCTTTCCAAACATAGTGCGGACAATCGTCATATATTTGCAGCTGCTCCTGCCATTTAACCTTTCAAGATGCTTGTTTTTTCGCATCTCGCTTACGGGAGCGAGGAAAGGGGGTTCGGAAGAATACGAACAAGGAAGACTTCAGGTAAACCGCTCCTTCCAAGTGATCCCAAGAAACTCTTCCTTGCAGATCGTGACTCCATCTTGAGGCGAATTCATATCTGCTCTAGGCTCAGARACGAGCATTCTATGTTTCAAAGGAAGAGCGCATCGGACAGATTTGAAATCATCCTAGCCTTATCTAGCTACAATACCCTACGAATGTCATTGCCGTAGGAACAATCAATCTTCCTGAATCGCCGGTATCCCACCATGCTTCACAAAATATATGACATATCGAAAGCTCGCCGACCAGAAGCACAATATTCACAGTATCTAAGTTTTCCCCGAAGTGTATTATAATACTGCCCAGACCAAGCCCCAAAGGTAGACGAATCTACGAGCTGTGTTCCAAGACAGAGGTGCAGGCTGCCAGACGTCCATTAAGTATGAGATAGAATCTTTCGTATATAAGTCCAGCTTCATGGCGACAATAATCATATCCACAAGATCCAATTCTCTTCTCCAACTCACTCCAAGTTACACCTTACCCTTGATTCTTCCTTTCATATTTACTTTTTCTCAACATATTACACCAGAGACAGCAATGGAACTTCCACGCTACACCAAGACATACCGTAGTGAAGCATATCCGGCGATGGATCCCACCTGCCCAGAGCTCTCCACAGCAGGAAACGTTATTCTCATCAGTGGCGGCGGTTCAGGAATCGGACCCCGAATCGCACGCTCATTCGCAGCAYCAGGAGCAACCAAGATCTCTACCCTAGGCCGCACCTCATCCACCCTCATCTCCTCCAAGAAGGAAATCGAGGCAGAGCATCCCGGTGTTCAAGTCCTGACATTCGTAGCAGACATCACCTCTCAGCCTGCCGTTCATGCCGTCTTCGAAACCACTAAGTCAATCTTCGGGCCCATCGACATCTTACGCAGGATACATGCCCGATCCCGCTCCCATCACAACAGCCAACATCGCACAATGGATGGCCGGCTACTCGACAAACGTCCGAGGAAACCTGATTCTCTACCAAGAATTCCTCGCGCACTCTTCCCTCAAGCCAACACTCTTGCACGTCAGCACGGCAGCAGTTCACGTGCCACCGATGGGAGGACTCAACGCCTGTAYGGTGAGCAAGCTCGCGGCGCAGAAGGTGACGGACTATTTTGCATATGAGAATCCGCACGTGAGGGTCATGACCGTGCATCCTGCCGCGCCGGACGCGAGTATGAAGAAGGGCAGGGAGGCTGGGGTGGCGATTACAGTCGATGATAGTCAGTCTGCCCTTTCCCTGAGATACAGGATGCTGATTGAATATAGTTGAAATGAGCGCAAACTTCATGGTTTGGGTTGTGAGCAAAGAGGCAGAGTTCTTGAAAGGGAGGTTCATTTGGGCGAATTGGGATGTAACTGAGTTGATAGCCAAAAAGGAGGAATTATTTACTTCAAACGATCTCACAATTGGACTGTTGGGACGGCCGCAGTCCTTTTGAAGGTAAGGATATCAGGCCAGATGGCAAATTTGAAGCTTGAAGAAGACAGTTGATTGTGTTCCTATCCGTCCTTGCCTGGGCTGGGTATTCTAATGTTGAATTTCGACGAAATCTTAACGCCAAAGAACCTTTTAAAATTGTGAAATCATGCTGGGGCAGCTCCTTTCCAATACTTTGAGAGAACGAACGGCATCTTGGTGACTTGAGCCTTGCGTTTCTTGCCCCTGACAACGACTTCGACGTCTGTTCCAGACTTATGGAATCCATCCTTGATGTATCCCATAGCGATATTCTTTCCCAGCGTCGGACTAGGACATCCACTTGTGATGTTTCCAATTTTCTCGCCCTTACTATCCACAATTTCAGCACCCTCTCTCGCAGGTGCTCCCTCAACTAGAAGTCCAATTCGCCGTCTCCCGACACCGGCTCCTCCTTTGCTCTTCGGAGTCAATTGTTTTAGGATGACTTCGGCGCCATGGAAGCCACCACTAGTCCTTCTGCTCTTCCCAATAATCCAGCTGAGACCTGCTTCCACCGGCGTCGTAGAATCGTCGAGATCGTGCCCGTAGAGGCACATGCCCGCCTCCAACCTCAAACTATCTCTAGCGCCCAACCCAGCAAGCTGCAACTGCTCCGTCGTAGCAGTCTGCAGCAGCGACTCCGTAACAGATACAGCCTCGGCAGGCGGGACCGAGATCTCAAAACCATCCTCACCAGTATATCCACCCCTGCTAACCAACATCGGGCTCGAAACCTCCCCACTCAAAAGCTTCACCTTGACAAACTTCGACTGTCCGAAATACAGCTCTTTCAAATTTGCCTCATCAGGCGTAACCAAGATTCTCCCCAGGACCTCTGCACTCAACGGCCCCTGCAAAGCAATCAATCCCCACCCATCCAACACTTCCCACTCAACCTCCTGACCCCCATTCGTCTTGAATTCCTCAAGCTGTTCCTTGAAGTATGCCAAATCCTTTTCTCTGCATCCAGCGTTTGTTACTACATAGAACAGCTCAGGTCCCAATCTTGTTACAATCGTGTCATCCACAATCCCGCCAGTCACCGGCCACAGTAACGTACTCAGCCCGCCAATATGTGTCGCTAGCTCCGTTRTCGCCGCAGGGGTCACGGTCTCAAGGAAGGCGGTAGCGCCCGGCCCGGAGAAGCGATGCTGCAACATGTGGCTGACGTCGAAGAGGGAAGCGTGGGAGCGTGTGAAGTGGTGCGAGGCGAGGACGGAGAGGGTGTTGTATTGGACGGGCATGTGGAAGCCGCCAAAGGGGACCATTTTTGCGCCGTGCGCGAGGTGGAGGTCGTAGAGGGGAGTCTTTTGGAGCTCACTAGAGGCTGGAATAGAGGAGGCATAGCGAGTGGTTTGCTTTGTCTGTAGGGGGTGATGTTGTAGAGCTGAGGAGGTGGGTAGGAGGCGTGTCGGTGAGGATTGCGAGGTGGGATCTCGTCGGAGAGCTGTAGATATAAAACGGGAGCTTCGTGGTATCGAACGGCTGATTAGCCTGCCATTTGTGACACCTGTTGCAGCTCTAAGGCCCTTCATTTTGCGCCGATTGGTTGTGRAAGATGGTGTATTCCTGCGGATGAAGATGCTGGAGGTGAGCTTTATTCGCGATATCGGCTAGATCCGGGAAGGTGGGGTGAAGCATTCGGGAACCGAATGCTGCACTTCAAGCCTCGATTGTGGGAAATACCCAGATGATATCTCGGAGTCTCCCATGAGATAATTGTTGTGCACGTCTGTTTATTCGAAACCTCATGAGATGATTCTCTACGCTGGCAACGAGAGCCAAGAATCACAGCTCTATTTTCACATTGTGATCTCTGGAACTCTTATGTCGGCCTCAAAGTACAATTCTACAACCCCAGGACGCGAAGACACACCCGAGCTCCTTCCCATGCAAGATCATACAGGCCTAAAGCAATATGAAGCAGGCCGTCCCCTCCTCATTTGGTCTCAAAGCTATACCTCAGCCATCCCGACAGAGCATTTAAGCTTTCCCACCTGACTGACTCYTCCTTCTCACTCATCAGCTCCATCACTCTCGTCTTCAGGCCGAGCTTTTCCAGTTGATACCTCTTCTCAGGAACCTCTTTGACTAGAGCTCCCACATCGTTGCACGCTATAGCGAGCACCTGCTTGTCATTGTCCCAAGGCTTGCTCATAATCTCAGCGAGCTTCTTAGGTAACTCACCCTTCTCATGCTCGAGGATACGGCGAGCATTCTCAGCCCAGAACGTTGGGTTACGATGTGGTGGAGACCAGCGGAGATGTCCCGAGTTGAGCTCCGTAGCGTATTCATCGAACGTCGTCTGAGTCTTAGTATAATCCTCGAGCATTTCGCTAAGATTTTGGAGATCTTCTTGAAGGTCTGTGTCCGTGAGATGCCTGCCTTTGATATTTTGCAATAGCATAGGAAGGCGGGCGAGGACAGCTGCAGGTAATAATGTCTGCCTATTTGTGGAGAGTAGGTTGTAGAGTGATGAAATTAGGAGTCTTGTTGTTTTTTCTTTCGGTGACAGCCGGAGTAGTTGGGTGTAAAGCGGGATAATGTCGTACTCGCTGCGGATCCGTTAGCACTCATCTTATTGTAGGGCTGCCCATGACTTACTCCTCAAGACCCTCTCCGATATCTGCGCCCTCAAAGCTGAGTTGCCATAAAACTAGCAGCACATGATAAAGTAACTGGAGGCCGACCCCGCCTCCAATGGTGCCTTCGATTCCACCCCGAATACTAGTATTACCACTCCATAACGTCGAGGATGCATCCTCAGATGAGACACCGGCCGCCGCTCTTAAGATATCGATCAATGGTCCAACAGTCTCTTTCCTTTGATCCCAGAACAGCTCTCTTGATTTCTTACCCCGTAATAGGGCAGAGTATTCCAGAACGGCAATGTCTTGCAGCCCCCCATCTGTATTCTTCGTTAAGGTAGATAAGTACGTGAAGAGTTTAGGCATCGCTGATGATGCCTTTGGCGACAGGTTTGGGACTCCAGATATCATGCTTGTGAGAACCTTGGAGGTGAGAAGTGGTATGGGGCTTTCAGGGTCGTTCGATTGTGTGAGGAGAGGTAGAAAAGGCTTAAAAGGATCTGAGTGCTCACAGAGAGCTTTTGAGAAGGCGGGAGTTCCTAGGGAAAAATTAGATATTTGATTCGGGCGTAGGCAGCCGTGCATACCATCCAGTAAGTCACCTAGGAGGACCAAAATGTATTGAACAATGTGTGGGCTCTGCGCAGCCGATTCGAAGACACTTGGCTTCCCCGAACCGCCGACGAAGACGTTGCGATAACCATCTAGGTCGCCCTCGATGGTCTGTTTCCTCTGTTCTTTCCTGACTTTGTCCACAGCACGGATCTTGGCCAATTGATCCTCAGTGATCGTGCCAGCTCGAACAGCTCCATCCCACGGAATCGGTCGGGCGCGAATGTTGTTCTGGAGCGATGAGAGGTAGGTCGGAGGATCTAGAGACATGGCGAAAGGATTTCTCAGCTCCCTAGGTATTAAGAGGACGGGAAGGGAGCTCGAGGTTGAGGGTTAGGGCGATGCGCAGATGACTGGCTGGTGGAGCTTCAGGGCTGGGCGCTGGGAGCTGGGAGCTCTTATCGAGATCGATGAGGTCGCTAAGCCAACACCCTAGTTTTTCTTGGCGGCTCCCCTTCCCCTTTACACTAACGACAGCACTGCGTGCACATTTCCTGAGCGTCTATTACCATTTGGAGACGTTCGAAGGAGGGGCAGACTGGACCACGGGTGCCAAGTTCCATGCTATTCCAACCTCCCAGAAGTTCTGAGACGTTCAAAATCTCCAAATACCTCCAAATACCTCCAACTACTTCTGGATCTAGTAATGCTAACCCGAACACTTACAGGCACTACTATATCACAAACAAGATTTTATTTCCCGTCCAGCTTAAATTTTTTGAAGCCAATTTGCACTTGACAGTTCTTGATTCATTCAGAGGTAAGCCTAGTGACTGGCATGTATATTTTGTGATTTGTTTGTTTCCTATCTGGAGAAGTTCGGGAGTAGGTAACTGGATCACAGAGACTCTCGTTGCCAGGTTCCGGGGGTTTTCGTTGTCTCGGGAGCTCTGGGACATTCAAATGCTCTTGGATTTACCGAAAATTTCTTGGTCACACAATACTAACACCGATTTCTCGCGCTCCGGACATAGCGTTTCTTCACACGTGCATGTACGGGACATCAGTTGTGTCACCAGTTCATTGTCACTATATGTACAAAGTTTTCCCAGACCACGAAAGACGTTCCTCCAGTTAAGGACATAATTGTCGAGTGTACCATCCAAGTACCTTCCATTTGTATCAGACAAAGCTCTGAGGGAATAACAACAGCCGGACTCCGGACTTCCAAAAAGCATACGGACGCCAGACCTTATGAGGAGCAAAAAATGATAATGCTGCAAACTAGCCAAGAGCAAGAGACACCAACGCTCCACGACATCAACCAGAACAATCCCATAGATGATTCAGCGATGCCCAGAGAGCAATGATATCTCAGAGAAGTCATCGATCTATCGTATTTTCGTATCTCATCCATCCAAAGAATGCACTGTATCCAGGGAGCAATAAAAGCAAGTCATGTCGTGCATGCAGTATATATCTGAGGGGGAGTCCATACTATCGGGCGGCAACGTCTAGCGGGAGGGAGGCATCGATGCCATACGTGGCAGCGTGTTTCTTAGCCCATTGCCTTGTGAGTATCGAAGCTAAATCAGGTTAGTCAAGCTATCGTGAAGTACTAGATTTGGACGCTTACCCTTGAGAAATCTCTTGCTTGCATATTTCTTGAAGAAAGCTTGGTGGGTAACTGGTCGGGCCAGGTAGTCGACCATGAGCTTGAAAACTGGTTCAATTTCCTCCTCGCTGTATCCAGAGTAGTGCGTCAGGGTAGCGTCCTGTATTACATCAGTTAAAAATCATTATACAGAGGGCAGCTCGACATACCCATTCGCCACGCTCGAGAATCATACGGGCCAAGTACATTGATGAAGCAGCAATGTGACTTGGGAGGTAGTTCATGAAACGGTGGTCGAGCAGACTGATCTCCATAAGATATTTCCCTAGAGTACGAGTTTGGATGTCATAGTTGTCTGCCTTAGAGATACGGCGCAGGAAATTCATTGGGTTTGGATAGCTTAGGTCATAGTTGAGGGCAGTGAGGACATATCTCTCCGCACTAAGGATTTCTGTCTCAGTGAAGCCATCGTCGGCGACGTGACGGAAGTTGGCGACGTGTGGAGAAAGGACCTCTTCATACTTGGACGCGATAAACATAGCGGTGACACCAACCAGTTGAAGCCGGTCAAGTTGGACAACTTTGGTGGAGAGGAAACGATCAATGATGTTGACCGCAAGGAAAAGGGTTTCGGGTAAAAGGTGGAAACGGGTGTGCACCTCGATGAGCCAGTCGACGAGAATGCCTCGCATCTTCCACTCCAGGTCTTCTTGGTGGTCCATATAGTTAGCGTTAGGGAGAGTCGCGACCTCAAGCTTCTTCAAGTACTCAAAGATTTCCACCACGTACTCAGCAACCATCAACGGGTCATCCATATCTTCCTGGTCCAGGTCTTGAACGCCATCACTGAATGCTTTGCTTACGGACTCTTTCGGTTCGACCTCAACGGACTCCTCCTTTGGCTCTTCAACAGCTATTCTTTCCTTGGACTCAAGATGGACGCGTTTCCTTAAAGGTTGTTCGTCTTCTGCCGGGGTCTCCTCTTTAATTGAGGCTGCAGTCGAGGATGTCGAACCATCTTTCCTCTTCTTGGAAGGTAGAACACCAGACCCAACACGTTTAACCTCCGAGGACTTCTTAGTAGTATCCTTCACGCTCAGGGCGGATCTCGAGGAGCTGGTACGTGACAGGGTCTTCTGCACGCCGGTAGGCTGCGAGGCTTTCGAAACAAGCCCAGTCTTGCCCGCAGTCTTCTTGCCTTCTATAGCCTCGCCCTTCGGGACATTGCTAACGTCTCCTAATGCAGCACGCTTTCGGAGGGGCTGGGTATTCACAGCGGACTTCTTCGATTGGAGTGGCTTCTTCGCGGCACCGGCACCAACATCTTCCCCAGTAAATGCAGCTGACTTGGATCTCGTTAGACGCGTAGTTGCGGCGGCACTGTTCTCATCGTTCTCGTTCGTGGGAACCCGTCGGCTTGCTGCACGACTCTATGATTAAAGGTATTAGTGTTTACTTCGAGGACCAAACAATGGGGCTGTGACGCAGAAAGGGACCCTTCTGGTGAAGGAATTGCTCGACTTACGGGAGGCATCTCTGTGTTAGGAATAAATTAATGATTAGGGTGGGTGTATGTTGAGAGAATCGGTTGCTATATTCATGGTTAGCAGACGCGATGTGAGGGTGGTACAACCGCGTTCAGCGTGAATGAAAATCAAGACAGAGACGCGAAAAGACGCATCGAAGACAAAGAAGGCTCCAGGACACATACAGTAAATCAACTGGGCCCTCTGAGGAAGTCGACAGGCGTAATTGGCTTTTCGTGACCTCTGTCTGGTGCAATATCAACAATGTTGATAGAGCCTTTTCCTCGATCGACGACTGAGCTCCAAGGCACTCAATCCGTCACGTAGGGCTCAAGATGACTAGGATGGTCAAGGAGGAGGCGGAGTAGAGAAGTTGGGGCGTGTAGGCGTGTTGTTGCTGGAGGTGGTGAGGAGGGTAAGGCGTGTTGGAGACGTGAGAAAGAGGTCTGGGAGGAGCAGGYTCGCTTGTGTTTTGGCGCGCCAAGCCAATCCTTGCAGCAGCAGCGTCCACGCGGTATCCTCAAGCAAGGGCGAGAAATAGTCGTGATGGGGATGTGTGCGATGATGAAGAATCAAGAGGAGTGTAATCAAGGCGAGAAGCGSAAGCGTGAACGGACACGAATTCGCGTTGACCCAGTTACTTGGGATCTTTTTCGCGGGTGCGTGCTCTTGTTCACGGCTGCTTGGTGGTGGGGATCCAGCTGCACGTGGGTCTTTTTGTTGACAATGCCCGCTGTTGGCAGGGCAATTGTCGCCCCTGCCTCAGGAGTTCCTGGCTTTCCCGCGGCTGGACACACGCGGAGAGAAAAGTCTACACACATTGATGCTTCCAACGCCGAAGTAAACTCCTGCAACGCGTCAAGGTCCAACTGTACGATGGGAATCAACATGTATGATTTTGCTCCCCATTTTAGCATGTTCCTGAGCACTTCCAGGGGCTGAAAAGCTGTTTCCATCCCCGTATGTGGCTCAACGTGAATGTGGCTGAAATGCGCTAAGTCCAAATCGAGCTTGATATTCAGAATTTCGAACAGACGACATCAGACATCCGAACTGCTTTAGCAACCCACATACTCTCTCTGCGCCACTTTATCTGACAGGCAGGCCAATTGGGTCTGTCAGTAAGTGCTCGATATGTTACAGCCTAGGATACTGCTGCGGCAGTCCGCCCAGAGGGCTCCCAGGAAATATCTTCCAATTCATCATGCGATCCCCCGTACCTACGCAACGAACGTGGAACCTGTCAAGGTCGAGTCTCCTCCACAAGCAGCATCACCAGGCTTCGCACCTCCTCCAACGACCTCGAAAACTAGTTCCACATTCGCACTAAGAACATATAAGCCTCGGACGCCCGGTGTGCGGCATCTCAAACGACCTATCAACGACCACTTATGGAAAGGGCGGCCATACCTGCCATTGACCATCGCAAAGAAGGGACACGGAAAGGGAGGAAGAAATAATAGTGGTCGAGTCACAGTAAGACATCGCGGTGGTGGGCACAAGAGAAGGATACGGACAGTCGATTTTGAGCGGATGACGCCGGGGAAGCATACCGTGGAGCGCATTGAGCATGATCCCGGACGAAGTGCACACATTGCATTACTCAACGAGGAGGCTACGGGGAGGAAAAGTTACATTATAGCTGCCGAAGGGATGAGGGCAGGAGACGTAGTCCAGAGCTACCGAGCTGGTATTCCCAAGGACTTACTCGAGAGTATGGGAGGAGTGGTGGATCCCGGTGTGCTCGCGGCCAAGACTGCGTGGCGAGGCAACTGCTTACCACTTCATATGGTACCCATTGGGACCATGGTATATTGCGTTGGATCTTCAAAAGTTCGGGGGGCTGTCTTTTGTCGAAGCGCAGGCACCCACGCTATCGTTRTCTCCAAGGATGACGGCACTACTGGTGGAACAAAATATGTACAGGTGCGGCTACAGAGTGGTGAGGTTCGCAATGTCAGCAAAGACGCATGCGCTACGATTGGGGTAGCAAGCAACCCCCACTACCAGCACAGACAGCTGGGAAAGGCTGGCCGGAAGCGTTGGTTGAATATCCGTCCTACAGTCAGAGGTGTAGCCATGAACGCTGGTATAAACCCCTTTTACCAACCCGGTAATTTGGCATGAGAGCTAATGATAGCATAGCCGACCATCCTCACGGTGGTGGACGAGGAAAGTCCAAGGGTAACGTGGACCCTGTCAGCCCCTGGGGCATGCCGGTAAGTCAGGTATCAAGCAGCCTCAAAGCACCAAGGCTGACTCTTTTGTAGGCGAAAGGAGGCTACAAGACTCGCAAAGTTCGCAATCCAAACAAATGGGTGGTTACGCCTCGCGAGAGAAATCAAGGAAAACGGCGAGCCAAGTAAAGAAGGTCACCCTTCTCGTCTACCTTGTCCGTTTATGTGTCCCCGAAGCTTGGCTCTATACTTCAATTAGAAACACCTCATGTACAAGATCTAGAATTGTCGAGCCAAGCCCTAGCTGCCTACTCTCGGCAGTCAATGTATAAGATATCAATTATGTACCTGTACCACCATCCCAACGTCGGCAACTGGTGGTCTGCAACCCCATCATCCCCATTTCCAGTTGCTAATTCTGTACCCCGCGGAGAAGCCCCAACTTTTCTTACTTCCTGCAGCCTTGCAGCGTGGCTCTCTTAGCAATCAATACTTAATCTCAACAAGCAACACACGCCCTGCAAGTCATCTTGTCGGGTCATATTCCCCACCCACAACCCCCTGCCAGTGACTTCAGCTCAATCCGTCGTAACCCCCTCTGGAATGCGAAAAGAAGTGGAGAAAGAGCCACCAATACCACGTTTACGCACGCCAAGATGGGATTTTTCAGCTCTGCGCACGAGGAAACCGAATCCTACGTTTCACCCAAAACAACATCAAGCGTCACCTAAGACTAGGAGAAAGCCAATGAATCGTTATCGGAGGATATTATTATTTTCGTGCTACCGTGATTTTGCATTCGTTGAATCATGCATCCTTGACTGAAAGCCCCCTATGACTCCTATCCTGTGCCTGGGAGATGTACCCGATCGTCTCTGTTCTTACAATGCTCTGCTCTCTGCCTAAGCGAGTGGTATCTTSTATACAAAAACAATACGACCTAACCCTTACCCCGAAAACTCAAAATGCTGCCCCATTTTAGATACCTGCAAATGAAGTCTGATGAGTGAAGATTGTGTCTATGTGGAACCTTCCCATCCAATGTCCCTGCAAGGATAATTAGCAAACAACTACTTTGTACCTGGAGGGGAAAGTAGAACTTACATTGGATCCAGCGGCCCCAATCCCATAAGCTGCCTCAAGACCCCCTCTCCCACCGGTGTCAACGCATTTGTCTGGGAATTCGCCATCTCCCATCCAGCCGGCACCTCGAATCCTCGACCAGGCGTCTCTGGCATAGTGAAGTCATTGCCGTTCCCAGGAGTCAAGCCCGTACCCGAAGAAGGAATATTGCTATAGTCTGGCTGCTGTGACATAAAGATAGAACTTAGAACTCGATGCTGCTCCGAAGACGTGGCGTTGGAATTGTTGTGTGAAGATTCGGGGCTTGTTTCGTAGGAAGTGCGGCCGGAATGGTTTTGCCCGGGCTGTAGATTGGAGCGCGAATCTGAAGGTGTGGTGGAATTTGGCGTTGGGCGATTTGAATTTGAAWTTGAAGTATTATCAGGGGATAAGCCAGCGTCACCGCTGTTGGTGCTTCCCTCGTTCATGAAGCTATTGTTACCAGCATGCGGGTTCCCAGGAAGAGCGCCAATTGCAAGACCTTGCATGTTTCGTTGCACTTCTTGAGCCTTCTTGGTGCGATCGTCGGAGGACCCGAAATTCAGTGCTCCTGATTGATTTGGGTCCACAGCTACATCAACATCGGCACCAAGGTTCATAAATATGCATTCATTCCGCTGGTTTGGCTCCATGCCTGGGACCCGTTCCCCCATTGCTGGGACTCTAGCACTGGATACTCCCATCTAAGAAGGTGTTAATACCGTGGTCACGTAGGAGAATCGAGAGCTTACATTATCTTCGCTGTATGCGAAAATAGACTTATACTTAGGGTTCCGCATGCCAAGACCTTCGAGGTCAACGTCTAGCTGAACTAAGAACGATTCCGTCAACGGATTCTTTCTCTTCAAGGCATTCATAGCTGAAAGTAAGAACCTGAGGGAGTCTCCGGTCTGGCTATCATCTGGTCGACTCTTTAGATATTGGACGAAGACTCGCGCAGAGACGTATAGACAAAAGGATATGAATGGATTCATCTAGATCTTGTTAGCAGAGCTGATAGTAACATTGGGTATCAGGGCTACTGACAGATGAGAGATCCATGTGAGAAATCATCCGCATGACGCTAGCAATCTCATTCGCGGCAGTGATGCACCGCACTTTACTCTCAGCGCTAATTGATGCTGGGAGATTATTTTTGTCTGCCTTATAAATCGCAGCTTGATGCAAACAAATCGTTGAGGTGTGGATGTTCATGTTTGTGAACACAATATTCGGATTCGCTAATCCATGGGGTAGTTTAAGGTGAGATGGCAGTGATAGTGAGGTATTGAGCAGAATATTATCCATATTTCTGTGGCGTTTCCAGAATTCTCCGTTGAGGTCATTGTCTCGGTCATCTTCATCTGGGCGATGTAAATGTATGAGGTTCTTCCCGAACAGACAAGCCATCAATACGACACCTGCAAAGGGCGACAACTTGGAGGCTCCTGTGGGGGTCATGGAATCTGTAAGCGACTGCGTTCGTTCTGGCTTGCTCATCTCAAAGGCTTCCTCTGAAGCTGGGAGATCTGTCAAAATATCCTTCTCGTCGATTGTCATGGGCCAGCCCGTTCCGATGCTAGCATAGCGATCCTCACAAAAAGCCATCCAAAACGTCCTCCGCCTTTCTTCTCGTTCAGTCCAATCTCGAGGGGGAGGTAAACATTGCTTGACATCTAAGCCTGCGCCGTCAAGCCTATGTAAACCCATCCTTCCGGGAGTTAGCGAATGAAGCAAAGCGATGGAAATTATACTAACATCTGACATAGCCTGATGGCGGCTCCTGTGCTCATCCACGCTCGTGGAAAGTACATCATCTTAAACTCATACGAGGCCAAGATCACATGTGTCTGTGCGTGAGCTATTGATATCATGTGTTCTCCATGACCCTTTAGATAATCCATTTCCATATATTTCCGAGCTCGCTGATAGAAATGGTCTTTRAGATCGAAGAACTTCTCAACAACAGATGCCGCAGAAGTCCACATAGCGTATCGTAGGGCGACAGGAGGGCGTTGATTTGGTGCACTTGGGGGCAATCAGTAAGCTACCGGTAACAGATTGTGGGGCTTTCAGGAAGCAGAACGCGAATCATCAAGTGAAAAAGTGCCAGGCTAGGATATCAATCATGACAAGGGCGCAAAACCTCGAAAGATGCAATCGAGTGGATGAAAATTGTGGTCAAGTAGCCCATGAGGACTGGATGATTTGAGCGCTTACAGGTTCATAGCCGCTAGATATCGATATTTATGAATCATCGGTAGGGACGGGTGTATTTTGTCGAAGTAAATCTGTTGCCTATGTGCGAAATAAGCTTTTGTCTTCAATTCGCTGCGGTATACCACATACAATTCATCAATAGTTTCTTGAGGAGGAAGTGGCTCTTCCAGACCGAGTCCAATCATTTCCCAAGTAAAAGTGGTATCATCAATGCCCATTCCCATATTCAGATCCGCTGTGAAATTCATGTTGTCCAGTGGCGGGGGCTGCTGAGGAGAATCACCATTGAATCCCCAGCGCTCCGCATTGACGCCCTCAACAATCCCAATGGAGGGGTTCGAAGGGCCAAAGTCTGTTGCGGGGATAGCGCGGGGTACTGCTCCGCTGCCATTGTTTTGTGGAAAGTTTGATTGGGCGTTGTCTGCACCAACTGCTGGTTCTTGGGTTTTGAGAAGAGTCTCGACTTGTTCTGTGTGCAGTAACTGTTAGCCTTCCTTCAACTAATACGGCAGGAGGAAAGAACGCACTTAATCTCTCTTCCAACGCTTTCACATATCCTCTTTTGGGRCCAGACTTCCTTCGAACTTCATCATAAGCACAGTCGTGTCCCAGGCGTGTGCAAGTTGAACAGCTAGGTTTTGTGCCATCACACTTCAGCTTCCGCTTCCTGCATATTATACATGCGATTCTCTTTGGCTTTGGTACGTTCGAGTCTCCTCCGCTTCCAGCATCGACAACCACTGTGATCGCATCTCCATTAGGGCTTTTTGGCCTCTTGTTTCTCCCGTTGTTGCCGGTGGGGCGCGAGAGGTCATTGAAGTAGTCGTCTGGTGGGGAATTCGAAGCGGACGACATCTTTGCGCCCCAGTTGCTTGCGTCCAATGCTGATATCAGCAACCAAAACTATTGCTTCCAGTCGGGACTTGGCGATGAGGTCTCACTGGACATTTAGGTCGATGGAAACGCGTTGCGATAAGACTGTGCCGCTCGCAAAAGTGGTCGTTTGGCTCGAAGTGGGCGTGTAAGGCGCAAACGAAGGCGCAAACGGCGATTTCCCCAATTCAAACACGTTGTATTTCCGAAGCCAACTCACATCCTTCTAATGAGCTCAGTCAAATTGCTCCTGGGGTTGCAGAAACACAGGATCGCGCTTCCTGCGCCTTCCAGCCCGGCAGGTTGGGCTCCGCTATTGAGGCTAGTTTGGCGTTCGGCTTCGCTTGAAGTGGGCTTCTTTGATGGCTYCTAGTCTGGTGCTAATGGCAAATGTGCACCTCGCCAACTCTGCTGGAGAAGAGGGTGAAGGAAGAGGGGGTATTCGTGGAGGAGGAAGCGAGGAAGCGAGGCAAGAGTGAAGAATAGACAACACGGTAGCCCCTCCCAGACAAGTGCAGGCGTGGCTCCAGCGACCAAGTTCTCTRATCGAGCGGATGCCGCCAGTTGCATGGGCCACCCGAAGTGATGCACAAGGGGAGGGAACCTCGAAGCGCGAAGCTCGACGCTCGAACGGCTGCTGCGACCCCAGCTACTTCCGCGTCCGCKTCCGCTYCCRCTCCCACTCCCACTCCCAAGCCCCAACGGCGCAAGGCACCAGCAGCTTCGAAGCTGGTTCCGTAAGCTGGCTGGACTACAGTAGCCGGCGCGGGCGTGAGAGGCAAGGAGCATGCAGCGTGCAGCGTGCAGCRYGCAGCACGCAGCGGACTCCGAAATGCGCGTCGAAACACAGGCCCTTCTCAGCCTTGCCGTCCATCTGCCAATCAAAACAAGCRGTGAGGCCCTCGCCCAATCAGCCCCCCTGGCCCGCCGTCCACGCGCTAGGCGAGTCGGAGAGAAATCACCCCGACTCGAGGGGAGTGGCGGCGAGGCGAGGCAATCCTGTGATTACTTTGATAATCRAGGCTTGAAGGCTTCATTTTGATGACGTTTGTTCCACGAGGCCCCGCCCTGCGCCGTCTATCGCTGAAGCCGTTGGACCTAGCTTGTTGGGAAAAGGAATACAAACTTTAATTCGGCTACCCTGGCACGAAGGAGCCTCATTGGAGGCATCACTGCGTATTGTGAAWTAAAGAAACGTTGATTTTCCCTTTGGACAAGTTATTTTGTTGCAAAATCATCAGTCGAAGTAGTCATTCTT
Source organism: Lachnum nothofagi (assembly GCA_003988875.1). NCBI lineage: Eukaryota > Fungi > Ascomycota > Leotiomycetes > Helotiales > Lachnaceae > Lachnum > Lachnum nothofagi. The sequence goes on from QYSG01013779.1 coordinate 153,362, forward strand.
CGCCAAGTCTCTGAGCCGAGCAACGTCAGGAGGAGTCTCTCAATCGCATCGTCGATGAGAAATTTTGAGTCATACGCACACACAAATCAGTCTCTGCTTACYCCCCCATACCATGATTCCGTGCATCAATATTTTGTTTAAGAGCGAACCGGCTCYAAGTAGTACAAGAACGTCGGCATTACCGAGAACCTTGGYGTTCCATTTGACTTTCCCTCCCAGTCTCATCGATTTCATTGTCCCGATAAGTGACACAGTGATCCGATCTCCTATATATCAAATTGAGGAAAGGGACGAAGACAGCTGATGCCGATAACGGGGGAGTATCGACATTGAGCCTTKAGCTAATATCAGAATCGCAACAAACATCTCTCATCTTTTYTCTGGATCAACTCCAATGATCTTTAACGTGCCCAAATCCGCATAAGCCAAGCAAYAGCGACTCGGATGCCACGCGACTATCGGGCACGCCCCAGCAGTCTTTACAGAGTGCACGTACTCCCCTGTCTCTGTATGTGCAATTTCCAAGCCCGCTCCCTCGTCGCTGCCGCCAACTATATAACTTCCATCAAAGCTGAAGCTGATAYTGCGTACAGGCCCAACCATATTTATCAAAGTCCGGTGACACTGCCAATCTGTCGTGTCCCAGAGAGAAATGATCGAATCTGAACCACCTGTAGCGAGCCATCTTGCCATCGGCTGCATTTCGACGGAGTAGCAAGATGAGGTGTGACCATTGAGGTCGAAAGGAGCGAAAGGAGCATAGCTATTGTGAAAGATGGGCTCGAAGCCTGGATAGGAGAGAATCTTGATTCGACCTTCACCTGTGGTGACGAATATCTTATTGCCGCTGTGACAGAAGCAAATCTGATTAGTCTGAACAGGCTGCTGGTGGGAATCAGTCGGGGTTGGTTCTGTAGGGGAGAGAACATATATGTTGTTTGCCTGAAAAGAGTCAGTGTTAGGACACTTGGAATTTAATGCTAGAATGACGGAGCCGAGGCTGGCATAGGATTGGATTGGAGTCACGAACTTTGTTCCCAACCAGAAGAGTTTCTCCATCCGGGTGCCATGCTAATGTGAAAGCTTCGCCGAGACCCTTAATCTCATTGATGACTGCTTTCGTCCTCACATCCCAAAACTTAACGACCCCATCAGAAGAAACGCTGCAAAGCTCCGCATCCTTCACGGGATTGAAAGCGACTYTCTCTATTCCTGCAGCATGGCCCTTGAGTTCCGTAGAGTACCGTACATTCGCGCGATCTGGATTCCAACTAGAACGCCAAGTCGGTTAGTTTCACAGGACGAGAAGGTCTATACAGAGAAGCGACTTACACTCGAAGGGTCCTATCTGCTGATCCTGCTGCTATYAATGTGCCCAAAGGGTTCCAAGCAATAGACCTCAAGCTTTCAATCCCAGTTAGCCCAATTGTCCTTTCGCTGGCTGGATAGAACTTGGAGTGGAAGAAGTCAACGTGGCGGTTGATCGAGTTTGGAATGAAGCTGGGAAATAAAGGGCTTTTGCTGGCCATTATTGGGATCGAAGCTGATGGCTAGRGGATTCGCTTCTTCTGGGGACTGGCCAGACTTTGCGGTCATAGATGGCTTGAGGAAATTTACGTCCACAAAGTGGCTTAAATACACGACAATTGGGGACGTAGGACAAACATCCCAGTACAAGAAAGAGGGGCAAAATTCACTGCTGAACACCAGGACAATCACTTGAATCTCTTAGATTTTCTGAGGATAGGCTTCACTCTCATGAGGACCAAGGACACGCGCCTACTCGTACGTACCTATGAGAGCCTCCTCCACGTGATGAACCTGGGTCATGGTATGTTTGTGTTTTGAGGCCCGAGAAGTAGGGAGAGAGTCGATCTTTAGGGATGCTCTTGTGGCGGTACTGAGGTGCCATGAGCACASTCGACGTCGGATTGGTCTATATAGGCAAGTACTGGTGTATTGGACGAAGATCGGGAAGCTTGGACGAGGAGAATAAACCAGGTGTTYCAGTTGGTGGCAATTGAATAGATAGAGGTATCTCAGACAAGGAGCTTCTCTTTCAAAATTTGGCAGAATTCGACAAATGGGAATATGAAAATTATATTCAAATATGTGTTTTGTCGCAAGCCAAAGAGTGAATTTGAAAAGGCARTTGAAGCTGATTCGCTTGGGTCCGTCTGTTGATTGGATCCTCGCGTCTCCCAAATCAATCGAATCTCCCGTCTCCCATCAGTTGGAGGCYAAACYACCCGGCTCCAATTGCCTCCACCGTGCTTTGAATGCCAGAGGTCTCTTCAGCGCTCATGATATGCCACTCCGCGGGCATGCGACCCCACGAATGAGGAATCAAGCGGCATCGCGCAGCCATGTAYTGGCCGATTGGAGCTCCACGGATCTACGCCGCGAGCAACAGCAAGGCTCCCAAAGAGCGYGTCTTCGAGGTCGACGATGATGCCGAGTCGCGCGAGGCAACAGAAGGCAGCGGGTCCCTGGTAGACGCTCCAAGCACTGGGTCAGAAGATAGGACGGATGATGAGCTCCAGCCACCTCCCATCCCTTTGACTCCTGTAACACCAGGTATTAAGCCTGTTGAGCATGACTCCGAAGTCAACCATTCTGCGCGATCGCCTGGCCAKAGTGCTATMTTCTCTAGGTCTGCAGATACGGAGCCACTGCTAGCCCTCAGGATATCACGGACGGGCCACTTATTTGCTGTCATTACCTCTACGACCTTGACAATATGGCAAACAAAAGTAGGTCGTACGAGCTTCCCACAATACTTGACTAATTTATATTCATAGCCAACTGCTATTCTAGCTGTAGTTATGCGGTCCAGCAAGTCTCTAAGCACCTACGGCTCCAATGTGTCGCTCCTTGTACGCCCCGATTCCGCTATATTTGTTGTCCAGACCACGCATGGCTACCTCATCACATATACATTAGCTACAGATCCAGATGCTCGAGTGTACAGGCCACACTTTTCCAATAATCTCAATGGACAATCGCGGAGGCAAAGTAATTTCACTGGGAACAGAAGTCAGGGAGGAGACAGGATCCTGTGGGGACCTGGTGAAGGAGGGGGAGTACGYGAAGTCAGCGTTCGGTTTCGAATGGTCATAAAAGTTGATGCTGGCATTGGAAAGGCATTGGCTCTTGATGAGGAGCTCATTGTCGCGACTCAGAAGCCAGCGGCAGTACAGTGCATCAGATGGACCCCTGACAGTGCGGGGAACCAAACCAGTACCGAGCTGTTCAGCCGTATGGAATGGCTTTCGAAGAAGACGAATGTCACCGAAATGATTCATGATAGGCCAATGAATTTGTCTTGTTGGATTACCAGCGATGGCAAGGCATATGCTGTTCAGCGACTCCCCCAACCAAGGACTTCTGACACACCTCAGAGACTCTTCAGGGGGTATTGCTTTCATACCCCTCAGACAGCCGACCTCTTTGCAAAGAAGGCAGCTATAAATGCTCGGTTCTCATTGATTGCTGTTGGATGCTCTGATGGCACCATTCAAGTGTACACAGCTAGAGACTACGTTGGCAATATACCGGCTTCACATATCCATAAGGCTTCAGTTTCGAGGCAGGCTTCCGGCCAGATTACGTGTTTATCGTATTCTCCGGACGGATACTGCCTTTTCGCAGGTTACGAGAACGGCTGGGCTACCTGGAGCGTCTTTGGCAAACCGGGAGCTACGAGCTTTAATATTGACAGGGCAATTACAGAGGAGCACGAAGAAGGCTGGCTTAAGGGGGTGAAAGAAGCTATGTGGTTTGGAGGCGGTTCAGAAATTCTCATCATTGGCAAGCAAGATGACCGTATATGGACTATTGAAATGGCTCGTAGTGCCATCACTGGATGCTACACTTCGGCCAACATCTCTCGAACCCTGCTACAAACTACGTCGAGCATTATGGTCTATCGTGGCTACGAACTCCCTGATCTCACGACCATCTCAGCGGAAGCCTCGTTATGGCATACTGCGCAAATTCCGTCCAGCTACCTCGTGGACCAATGGCCTATACGCTGTTCTGTAATRTCTTCTGACGGCAGGTATGTTGCTGTGGCTGGTCGCCGGGGGCTAGCACATTATAGCGTCAACAGCGGAAGATGGAAAACATTTGTCAATGAGAACATGGAGAACGAGTTCCAGGTCCGAGGAGGTATGTGCTGGTATCAGCATATTCTTGTCGCTGCTATCGAAGCTGGCGAATCTTTCCAGGTACGCCTTTACTCTCGCGAAACCGCTCTTGATAATTCCTTGGTGCTTCATATCGAGGTACTGCCCGCTCCAGTCGTTCTCGTTGCTCCATCTGGTGAAGATTCGCTRTTGGTCTATACCTACGACAACCTGCTTTACCACTATATCATTACTGCAACAAATGATACGGTCAAGCTCATTCAGGTCGGCCAAATAGCCTTCCATGGTATTGTCCGGTCGCCTGCTCGAGTAAGAGGACTAAGCTGGATATTACCTGACGATCAACTTCTCGAAGGAGACCCCTCACAAGATGTCGCTGTTGCGACAGTGCTATTCCTAGTTGATGGCAAGCTCGTGCTGCTTCAACCGTCGCTCAACGAGGAACAGAARCTGAAATATGACATGCGTATCATCGCTCAAAATGTCGAATATTATGCCCTCATGAGAGACTTGCCGTTCGCAAGTCCACCAAAAGAAATAAATGACCTAACAGTCGCTTTCAATGGAGAACAAATAAGTCCTGAAGAAGGAAACGGTCTAAGAGATTCACTTTGGACCTTCGAGGGAGGCGATATGAAGGTYTGGACTGACGTCCAAGACGTGCTCCAGTCGGCACCATCAGAGCTAGGCCGAGACTTGCCTCCCATGGTTTCAGTGCCAATCGACTTTTATCCACTGTCCGTTTTACTTGGAAAGGGGATATTACTTGGTTTAGAACCTGATCTGGTCCAACGGCGAGATGTGAACTTTGCCTTTTTCAAATTCACAATCCGGGTATGTTACTCCGCATCTTTGTCAGACTTTATACTGACTCGCGCCAGACACACTTGTTTATTCCTCAAGTCCTTCGATTTCACTTATCAAGATTCGATTCATCAGCTGCCTTGCATCTAGCTCAGCAATATCAACATTTAGAATACTTTGCACATTCCCTCGAAATCCTACTTCACAACGTCCTTGATGAAGAGGTCGATACATCACCAACGCCGGAGACTGCACTTTTGCCAGGCGTGCTGTCATTCTTATCATCTTTCCCTCAATACCTGGACATCGTCGTGCAATGCACGCGTAAGACGGAAGTGCGATCCTGGCGCACATTGTTCACCTACCTGCCACCTCCACAAGAGCTCTTTGAAGAGTCGTTACAAAGAGGCTCTTTGAAAACAGCAGGGGGCTACCTACTGATTCTACACACATTTGAGGAACTAAGCTCGAGTTCCGAACAGTTAGTTCGCTTGCTTTCGAGGGCGAAAGACGAGRGAGACTGGGAGCTGTGCAAGGAACTTGCGCGCTTCCTAACTGCTCTGGATGAAAGCGGTGCTACACTACTAGAAGCYCTRGAGATGGTGGACCTGAAGAGTCCACAGAAATACCGCGAAACTARTAGTTTCATGTTCGAGGGGRCTAAGCTCAAGGTACCACAGCCGACAAAACATGTATTTCAAAGTATGAATGGGAATCCAAACAGCGATGAGGAACGCTCTAGCGTCAGCAGCCG